>JASXSY010000585.1:0-121424 GCA_034509805.1 Sipha maydis
TTTACTGATTAAGTCGATAGTGATCATAATCAATATTGTCTATTAGATAAAATGGATACAATGGGAAATGGATTAGACTAGATTAGACTCTCGACTTCATGATAGGTTTGAATAATTATTATTATCATAATATTTTATACTTATTATCAGAGCTGTATTTAGAATTTAGGCACGCCGGGGCACTTATAAAATTTCGCCCCCTTTTTTAGTGCTGAAAGAGTGTTGAAGGGGGAGGCGGATGAAAATAAGCATATTAATCATATTATTATTTTATCATTTTGTATTGTACAAAATACAACTGCAGTGGTTCAAAACAACTTTAAAATGCAAACTGCATTCAGGCTTCTGTGTATTGTGTAATGTTATTATCTGTCAAACCAAGGAAGCCTTCAGTGTTCGTTTAAAAATAGATTTTAGAGAATATCCTATAATAAACTTTAGCTAAATTTCCACCGATCAATCGACAATACAAAATACAATAGATAGAAAAAAACATTTAATTCAATTATAATAATACAAAATTAGCTAAATACAAAAAAGAAATAAATAACAATTTACGGCCTCCGAAATTACACAAGGGGGAGGGCAATTGCTCCCCATATCCCCCTGAATATGGCCCTGCCCAGGATGGACGAAAATAATTGAAGTCACCGCAAATTAAAGAAGATGGGGAAGTCAAATTAAAAATATGTGTTAATCAATAGGAATGTGAGTGTCGCCGAGGATGTAAGAGGACCAAATCGAAAGAGAAGAATTGGATTTTAATAATTCGACACCATCAAGGTTGATTATTAAATAAATCATTATAGTTTCGAAGGGACAATGACAGCAATAGCAAAGCCAACATAACCGTTGTTGGGATCGCATCTAAAAATATAAAATTGTGGAACATTAAATAGGCGAGTAGGAAGTAGCTTTGTTTAAGAGAATATTGCAACAAATCACTTGTTGTGAGCAAGAATACCCTATAGAGAAATACTCCTTGTAGAGTGACTTCTAACGTTCCATTGTAGGATATTTAGTGAGGAATAAGAGTTATTTCTACTGAAAAAGGTCATAATAATGAGATTTAAGATGGCTGGAGCAATCATTTTCATACATTTAGCTCAATAAGCGAAATAAAATTAAACATACTTCCAATAGCTCGATTAAAATTTTTAAAACTAAATTTGATTTGTATTTCTCTTTTCTAAGATTGTTTAGAAGTGAATACATTTTTTTTAATTTCACTGTTATCTACAACTAAGTCAAGTATAAGTTTACTTTGAGAAAGATATAAACTTACTATACATCATATTTTATTACCTAAAAATAAAATCGTAAATCTATTTTCGATCAATCCTAGGAAATAGACTAATGAATACAATCATCTTTTCAAAATTAATATAAGTCGATCAAATTTTTTATTTTTTATTTTTTATCGAATTTTTATTTCTCTCTTGGTCTATTTGCATTAAATGTATGCTCTACAAACAGAGCAAAAGTATTTTCTTCGTGTACATTGACTCATTTTCAATCCAAATAATATTAATTTTAATTCATACATTTTAATAATAAATATAATTTTAATTATATACCAATAATACAATTTAGTACATAATGATTTTATTGGTTTGGAACTGATTTTACCTATCCTGTGGTACGCCAAGTTCTTTTTCAAAAAAATCAAATAACACTGAACAATATTACTTATTTTCTTCAGTATCATAGATTCCAGATCTTGCTAGACTTCCAAGCCCACATAATGAATTATTATCATGCCAAAACATTTGTTGTCCAGCCTTGGTGTTAACAGCAGTATACTGTTTAAATAATTAATAATATAGAATAAATGGATTCTAAATAATAAGTGTCTAAAAAAGGATTGAAGAAAGTATAAAAAACGATTTAATCTTTCCAAATAAGTTAAACCTGAATAATATTTTAGTGTTTGGTTAAAATTAAAATAATATCGATTGTCAACATCCGCAAAACTGTCCGCAGCAACGGATTAATTGTATTGTTTGTTATTCTTTTGATACTTCACTCCTATTTTACCCTTCAACATAAAACATTCGCACGGTCTAAAAAAAAATATCAAGAACTACAATGGATAGATTTTTTGATATGGAATCGTAAGTATTCATTTAAAATGTTATTATATTGTTAGGAAAATGAATTTTGTAAAATATAAACACAGTGCAACTTGTCTAACATTATTTTTTGAATGGAGTCTAGATAATACAGAAGTCGGTGCTGTATGTACCTATAACTTAGAACTAGACTCAAATAGTGAATTGAACTCGGTGTTTGACATTATCTAGATAAATAATTAATTATATTTTATCATATTTAGATAGTTGAAAAGTAATTATATGTTGTATTACCTTAGATCAGCGGTCCTCATTACGCGGCCCTTAAAAATTTAGTACGGCCCATACTAAAATTCAGTTATATAAATATAATTTATATAATTTTAATTTTTATCATTAGAAATGTATGCCGCCCGCAAATAATTTAAAACAATTAAATATCTAAAGGAATTTATCTAGATAAATTAATTTTTAGTGATTCTATTTACTTGATTAATTTTTAGTGATTCTATATTACTTGCAATAATGAAATAATTATAAACCATCGTAGTCTAATCTATAATAACTAATAAGTTGTTACAAGACGAAAACATTTTTAATTTAATCCATCCTACAGTCATAATTATTATTTGTATTAGTATTTGTTTTTATTCGTTGTGTGACATTACTACTCAGTAGGTATACAGTAATTAACCACCTTCACTCTACTATAGTTGTCATTCTTCTCCCTCTATCATTGTTGTCATTTTTCAGTGTTCATTCATTAATCATTATAGAGTTATAACTTATCGGTTAATTTTAGTTTACTATTTAAACATGGACAAATTGGTAATTCAATTAAATCTTAAAAAATAAAAATGATGAGAAGAAGATGAACAAATCGTATCGAATTACTGGAACAGATAAATAAAACGATGTGTTATATATTCGATAGAAAATGTTTCAATATCGTGAAAGATTATGATATACAAACGACAGACTAATTTCAATATTGACCTAAGACGATTAGTGGACAAAAATGTTCGACTAGAAATTTTTAAGTCACATTAGAGTATAATCTATATTATAGATAATATATAATAGAATATTATCTACATTAAACAATTATTTAACTCATAAAATATTATAATTTATTTTATACTATAATAATCTATCATTTACTTCAGTTCCAATAGTTACATTTTAATAATATTAATTATTGTGTATGATGCATTTATATATATATATTATACATAATTAATAAAAATAAATTAAAACAATTCAATAATTTTTTTTTTTTTTTATCGAAATATTTATTGTTTAATCTTTATCTAGATAAATATTAAGTTATCTATGCCCAACACTGATTGCACTGTATTTGGAAATTAATTAACTGAAAATTAATTTTGATTAGCACATACGATTTTTAAATAAATATATTTTAAAAGTTTTTCTATAAACTTGTTTTTATTTAGTATATTCATTCTTTGTTCCTTTTTAATAAATTTAAATATCCATACAATAATATATTATTTTATATTATTTATAACTAAGATAAATTGTATAGATCTAATAATTGTTAAAAATATTAGTATATCATTTAAACATTAAAACAGCGTAAAATTAATATATGAGAAACATTATTTTATACTTCTTTTTTGAGTAAAAATTAATTGAATTTATATTACAATACAAATGTATGAGTTATGTATAAATCGTTTGTAAGAATCTCGCATTAAAGTTAAAATTAATTAAATTAATTCACTATACTTTCTATATCTATAAATTATAATATTTGGACCATGTTAATTAACGAGCTTAATAGGTATCAATGGCTATTAAAAGTTAAAATAATTAAAATTTAAAATAACTAATAATGGTTTCTGTTAATAACTTGAAATTTAAAGAACAATTTTTTTAGTTTTAGTAAATTGTATCACTTTATGACATTTACGTAGGGTATTAAGTAGTACAAGTTCACTATTTCGGCCGGGTCTCGGGGTTTACGTATATTTGAAGAACCCACTTTAGAGTAATGGATTTTCAATAATTTTAAATTTATTCATAGAAAACGTGAGAAATTGATAAACGTTAGGTATTAATGAATCACAACTTATAAGTGAGCATTTGGAACTGATGTGATTATGAATATAATCCAAAATAAATTTGGGTGCCCTATAATTATAACTTAACTGGTTCACGGAAAATGTGTGGGTACCACTGCCATCACTAGTAGAAAAGTTTTTTGGCAATTTTAGTTTCACCCAAATTTTTAAATAACAAAAATAATTTAAATGAAATCATCTACTGTGTTAATAAGTATGCATCTCTTCTTCTTCTTCTTCTTCTTCTTCTTTTGCCTCGCCTTCCTCCCAACTATTTTGGGGTAGGCCAACCTTGTCCTACACCTCCACTTTACTCGATCAATCACATCTCCTCTGCACACACCGACAGCCCTCATGTCATTCTCCAAAGTCTCCAACCATCTCTTTTTTGGTCTTCCTCTTCCTTTTTTCCCTTCAACGTCCATCTTCATAAACACTCTTATTGCATTCGTTTCTTCTCGCCTCATCACATGCCCAAACCATCTCAGCCTATTTTCTCTCATCTTGTCCACAATTTTATATTCATTGTATTCATTCCTAATTCTATCTTCTCTTATCACTCCACTCAACCATCTAAGCATTCTCATTTCCGCGACACTCATACTTTGTTCTATTCTCCTGTTAACCGCCCAATACTCTGAACCATACAGTATAGTTGGTCTCACTACACTTTTATAAAATTTACCTTTCAGCCTCATTGGAATACTCTTATCGCATAACACGCCCGATGCTACTCTCCATTTCATCCACCCGCACTTATTCCTATGTTTTACATCCATGGTTAAGCCCCCGTCCTTTTTAACAAAAGATCCTAAATATTCAAAGCTCTCAACTTCACCTATCACATCACCATTATAAGTGTGCATCTAAATTATGTCTTATAGTAAATAATTAAATTATGTACTATAATTGTAATGATGTATAGTAGTAGGACCACAATCTGATCTTTTCCGGATTTTGTGTTTTTCAATTTAATGTGGTCTGGTCCGGTCCGGTTCCTTTGTCTAAAAAAAATATCAGTCTAGCTTTGTATGGTCCGTCTGCCTTCAATTCAATAAGATGATAATGGTGTTAATATCGATGCGCTATAATAAATAATATACATACATAATATAGTAAAATAAAACTTAAAACACTCGTTGTAATATATCATTATTACTCGGATTATAATGTTTTGCGAGACCAAATTAACTCTTCGCGTTTCTGTATGGATTTATTGATGACATAATATTTACTTATTATAGAATATAGATCCAGAAATAGAATTTGAGTTAATGATTGTGAATTGTCTTATTTGACATCTGTATTATTTCCAAATGTACACATTGTGAAAATTTTATAATTATATGGTTTTATATTTTATTTTGAATATTTAATTTAATGTATTGATGTCGTAAGTGAAAATTTAAGATAATTAACACAATCCCCATTTGATAAGTTATTATTTAATTAATTATAAATAATTAGTTATTTTAAATTATATATTCTCAATCCATACAAGAAAATATACTAGCTAGTAGTTAGTATTTATACAATTTTTCTACATAAGTTATTGAAGGGGCTTTAGTTGGATTTGTATAACTTCAAAACTAATTGTGTTTAATATAGCATTTTGAAATTAATATACTTAGAAACTTAAATGAAAAATGAAAGTGTCAAACATCTAATTTAAAAATTATTCTAGATTAATCTTATAGAAAATGTATGTTCAAGTAAGGTACAGTCTGGTTTACAACCATTTTTTAACAATCGATTTTATTTTTAAATGTCAGTTGGGTCTCGGTCTTTTCTAGTACATTCTAAATGACAATGTCCGGTTTGGTCTTGGTCTTAGTTAAAATGTATCTGCGTGGTCTCGTCTAACGGACCGTGCAGAGCTCTAACATGTATTAGTTCTTTAATCGAACAGAACACCCTTTTCATGTTTCAATTTTTAGGCCGCCATGCGAACACGTTTTAGTGAAAACGATCAAGTTGACCAAAAAATGTGAAAAATGTGGACAGTTTAAGTGGCCATGGTCGAAAGCTGTGGGCTGCATCAGTAAGTAAACGCAATTGTTACCGAACACGCTCGTGGTTCTTACACCGGTCGAACTAACCGTAAAGGTAATTTATTTTCTTTATTTTACAGAGTGCAAAAACGTTTGGCACCGTCGATGCGGGTCATTTGAACGCGTAGTCGACGAGCGTGTGGTACAACCGTGCACGGTTCAACCCACACCTGTCGCGGAAATCGAGAAAGATAGTCCGACCGTTGGTATAGCCAAGGTCGCAAAGACATTTTTAAAGCGCCCCTGCCGATGGATTCGCCGCAAAGCGAACCGCGTCCGGACAGCCGGTGTTTCCCAGCAACTGAACGGCCAATCGCTGGTGGCCACCTCGTCGGATTCGTGTCCGACGATCGCCCGCCCGATCGAATCGCTCGAAGCAGAAGAAGACGCTGCCATTACGCCGGAAGCGCAGCGGCCGTTAACCGTTGGCCCGATCGTAATGCCAGAAAAAGAAAACGCTGGTTCCACGTGGACCATCACGCTGTACGCGCAGTTGTTGAATAATTATTTGGCTACATTGCCCGAAACGGATAAAGCCGTTACCCCGCGGGTTATCACGCTGGACGAGCAGCCATTGAATGTTTGTCCGATCGTAATGCCAGAAAAAGAAAACGCTGGTTCTACGCGGTCCATCACGCTGTACGCGCAATTGTTGAATAATTATTTGGCTACAGTGCCCGAAACGGACAACGCCGTTACCCCGCGGGTTGTTAAATTGGACGCGTGGCCAACGACTTTTCACCCGATCAGCCACTCATTTAAGTGGCCGAAACCGATCGACATTGGCATGTACCCTGAGCGATATATTGCGCATATATCATCGCAGTCCGAACTAGTTAAATGGCCGAGGTCAGAAAACGTTTCGTTTTCCGCGCGAGCGATTCAGTGTAAAAACGTGGCCCAAGTGAACGAAAAAATCGAGAATTCAGTTGTCACCGCTGATCCGATCTTAGGAACATTTTCGTCGTTTAACCGTCGCTTTCGACGATCCAACGGTAAATTGACTGTTACCGGTGTTAAAGAACTGTACCGACAGCTGTTGCCGGCGGTCACGGTAGACAGTTGGCCACTACCGATCGTCCTAAAAAAAACGATTCAGCCGACTGTCATCACGACCACCGCCACCGTTGGCGCAACACTGATCAACGTGTTTAAAGCACCATTGGCGATTATCAAGAAACCCCTATCTTTACCACCATTGACCGTTGCCGGAAAAGCACTCACTGTAACACCGTCGACCACAATTACGGTGTCACTGGCCATAACCGCCGCACCACCGGCAAAAACCGTCGCATCACCGACTATAGCCGTCGCACCATTGAACATGACCGCCGCATCACCGGTCATAACCACCGCATCACCTGCCATAACTGCCGCATCATCGACCAAAACCGCTGCATCGCCAACCATAACCGTTGCACCAAAAGCCATTCCAAATAACAACTTTTGCCATCGCCCAAATTGCAAAAACCGTCGCTGCCGTCGACGACAAATAATCGCGGCTGCTCGAACGACCAACAGCAATTCTTGACACATCATTTTTTTGTTTTTTTTTTGATCATTAGCTTATTAGCAAAAATAATTTGCTGTTAATTATCTGGTCATATTGACATTTTTTTCATTTCAGTTTCATTTCTTGTTTGAACTACATTTTTTTTAAAAATTTAATAAAGTGTTTACGTTTATTATATGAGGATTATGCTGTTATTGATCATACATTTTTAATCAAAATACTTATGAGAAATTTAGCGAATTATTTAATTTTAAGAACATTGTCAACGACCCTTATTCAATTTTAAACTAAATTAAGTTGACTAATACTAGAAATGTGCTTAATAGCTAAAAACAGAAACCTTTCTTTATTTAACAGTACTCGTTGGGTTACTGTAATCTAAGTATTATATTGAATATGGTAGATTTGGAAGAATTATTTTATGAAACATAAGGAATATAATTTTAGGGTGAAATTTATGAATTTAAGCGTATATAGCATATTATGTGGAGTTTTTTAAATTTTTTTTTTTTTTTTTAATTTAGTCAATGAAAACAAAGTTTAAAAAAGAATCAATAGTTGTTATTTTTGTAATTTTTAAAACAGAATTGTACATTTCCTGTTAATTATTAGAGTCCCTAGACCCTTTATAGGGGATAGGGCGAAATTTATACTTGTATTCACAATAACTATAACTTATTTAATAAGCTTCTATACTGTCTAAAAATATTAAACGTATAGAGGATTGAAACAAAAACTAATATACTTATAAACCAGTCCCTAAAATTATGTTTAGTACGACACTTTGTGTAGTACGAAAAATGCAGTGTGTAGTACGAATTTTAAAAATGTGTTCAAATAAAACCTTTATAACAATATTTTATACAATTTTATTTAGCTTCACATTTTTTTAATAATTCAATGGTTTTTTGACAAACCATATTTTATTTATTATATACATTTTACACAGACACACAGTAAACAATATTTTGTGTTGTTACTTCTTATACTCATTATAGTTGTTATTATTTATTGTTATTGAGAGTAGCTATTTTTATTTTTATCAGCTTAGTAATGTTTATCTAGAAATAACCCGCATGCAACACTGCAATAGCCGTCTCTGATGATATTATTATTAAACTCAACAACCGTTTTGAAGGCCTCTAACTGTAAAGATCTTGAGAAATATATCGTGTACGAAATTGATGACAATTCGATATACGACACGGAGAAAACGATTCGAACTGCGAACGTTCGAAAAGAAAAATGAGTGTTTACCCTTAAATGTCTTACTTACAAAATACCTCTGGAAGATTTCGAACATATACCATAATTTATTCTGTGATTTTTAACAAAATACAAATTGAAATCATATAATATATTATATCATAGTAAGAAAGGCGAAGAAAAAAAATTATGCACTAATTCTTAAAATTGTATCTTGCTTATATTTTATATAAAAACATGAAACAGTTTTTTTAAACACTTAGGAAAAATGTACACAAATTTAACTAATATCTTAATATGTAAGTAGACGTTGCATTTCTTTGTTGTTCGAGCGCAGATCATTTAGGGTTTGATCTCTATTAATTTGATTTACTATAGTAATATATGACTCGTTCACATTGCATTTAGAATAATTATTCTAAATTTTGTAGTAAAATATTGAACCTTAATCCTGTTTTTAACAATTTTATTTTCGAAAATGACCTTTCACATGCCATTTGTGTCAGAAACAGTCAGTAAATATTTATGCTTTATGTACATTTCCGTGTATTGTAAGGAATACATGTTAAAATAGGTGATTGATTATATAATGCGTATATACGCAATGCATATATGAAGGACGTAAATTACACTCTTTTATTTTTAATAAATAAATAATTTTTTAAATGATTTTCTAAATTACGAATGATAACTATACATAGAACGATTGAAGCTATAATTATTTCTGGTTCAGCATAAGGTCAAGTTGTTTTTTTTATTCCTAGGATACCGATGATGACATCACAAATCCCTGTAATACTACCGGATAATTTTATGTTGTATGCTCCCATGTCAGCTCGACAAAAATCCTATATATGTATGAGCCTCACCAAAAAAAAAAAAAAACATACTGTCTACCTAAATGTAATTCTGGATCCACGACCGAGTTCGGTTAGACCACGGTAGGCCTTCAACCCAACAAAATCTACAATGACATCTTTCGTAGATCAACCAAATAAATTAAATTTATCAGAGAAATTTAAAATGTTGAAAGATGAAGTAACTGTTATTTCAATCGATAGTGAAGCAAAAATAAAAGCGACTTCTGCGCGCAAGCGAATTGATAGCAAATCCACAATACATTTACTTACTAATTATTAAATTTAAAATCTATATTTATTGAGCTGATCATCATTAAGCCCAACCATAGGCGCAAATAAGGGGGGGGAAGGGGGGCTTAGCCCCCCTATGAATTGCTAAAGCCCCCCAAAAACAAATGATTTTACTATATGATACAAATTATAAATTACAATGTAATTTTGAAAGAAATATGACTTTTCAAGCGTAACGAATGATTTGAAAAATGATAATCGAATTTCGATTGATGTGTCGAGAACTACGAGATCACGCTAATCTGAAGAATAGTTGGTGGGAAATGTACAGCACTGATGTCTGAGAAGAAACTAAACCGAAAGGAGAATTAAATTATTGTAATGAGGCTTAGTATAAGAATAATAAAAAAGAACCGGATGGGTCTCGCTCTGCTGTACACTTGGGGGTGAAGTGCGACTCTTCATAGGATAGGTCATTATAATGAATTTGTTAAATTTGAATTCAATGATAGGTATCATTGTACTCGAAAAACGATTCTGAACGGAGATGATATGTTTGTCTAGAATATTATACAATGTAATTTATAAATATTGTAATAAGTCTATTTTATTTTAAAAACGAAAAATTTACAAAAATCGAAAATTTAAATTTTTTATAAAAAAGTCAAAATATGTCAAAATACTTTGAAAACTTAACCATGTATAGAGAACATTAATATAAAGATTTGGTGATAATTTCAAGTTCTTGCGGTTTTTCGTTTTTGAGTTAGAGCATTTTAAAAAAAACCGATATCTTTGTCAGTCTAGAATATTATACATTATATTATATTTTATATGTAATTTTACGTCAATATTCGCTGTTCAAACGCTTATAAAAAAAAATTGTGCCTATGGATTTTAATAATTTTTGAATGACATTAAGAACTACTTCTGTGGAATCTTCGATTAAATTTTCAAGTATTTTGTAGTAGCCAAATTTTTTTTATCACCGATTATAAAAATAAAATGTAAAAAAATCGAATATTTTAAATGACTATAAGTGGCTTAAAAATCAATATAGTATTTTGAAAAAATATTGCATAAAAGAAATACCAATCTTAACAGCTGGTAGGAATTTTAAAAATCTGCGACTTATACTTTTTGAATTATAACAAATATTTAAAATCGTCTGAGAATAAATCGCTATTTTATGCAGTTTCGTAAATATTTAAATTTCAAACAGTCATACAATTTTTTCCTCTTAGTCCGGTAGAAATTTTTTTAAAGATTTTGAAGAGTAGCTTGTAGATAACCTCGTGTTAAAATTTTGAACCTTAAGTATGAACAGAAAAAATTTTATGAATTTTGATCTACAAAATAACTTGCAAATTATCGTGATTTTTACATATTTCGTATAAATTGGAACTTTGAACACTTATAAAAAAAAATTGTGACGTACGATTTTAGATTTTTTTTTATCAGTTAAGGAACAACTTTTAAGAAACCTTGTATTAAATTTTATCGTTATTTAAAAAAAAATACTTAAAAAAATTGAAAATTTCAATTGTCTATAAATAGCTTAATAAAAGTCAAAATACTTTGAAAATTTAATGGTGTATAGAGAACGCTAATCTAAACATTTGGTGAAAATTTCAAGTATTTACATCGATTAGTTTTTGAGTTATAGCAAAATAAAAAATTTGATTATGTCGAAAACTGGTTTTGCGTAAAAATTCCCGTTTTTCCCAAATTTTTTTATGGTTTTTCCCGTAGCATTTATTGGAAATTTTTAACTTTTGACCCCCCAAAGTACCAAATAGATTCACTTTCCTTTCAGAAAAGTTGCTACATAAGGCAATCGAAGCATTTTTACTGCCCCAAAACGTGTCGACAGACACAAAAAAAAAAAAAAAAAAACATCATTGTAAAATCAATACATTCTTCACTCCGTTCAGAATTTAAAAAAAAAAAAAAAACACACATCATTGTAAAATCAATTCACTCCGTTCAGAATCTAAAAATTGATGTCAAAAAAAACCAATGTGTTAATATAATATTAGATGATTATGTGAATTTTAATTTAGATGGTACAATAATATATATATATATGTACCTATATATGTTTATGTTTATTTGTAATTCATGTTGCTGCAGCAAGGTAAATTTTTTTAGTGGTTTTGTAATAATTTAAAAGCATCATAAGAGTATTCAGTATTCTGAATTGAGCTACGGCTTCAGCCCCCCAAATTTTAAACACTATTTGCGCCTATGAGCCCAACCCTAGCAACTATTGAAATTACATTCCTGTGACATTTAATTTTACTATTTAAAGATTCTAATGAAATATCAAATCTAGATTTTCCGTTTTACCTTATGGGATATGCAGGACTTAGGTGCTCTAGCTAAGGTTTTTGTGTATGCGTAGTGGAAATTTAAAACCATGGTCCACGAGCAACTTGGGCGAATTGTCGACACAAGAATTCGAAATTGTAGAATATGGATATTGTCATAATATTATGTTCCACTAACAATATTTGATAAGAAGCCTGGTTAGGTTACCAAATTGTATGTTGAGTTGCATATAGTAGCATCAAAATTAAGAAACATGGTTCGTTTTATAAATTTTATAGTTCGATATCGACGACTTTGAATATTATTTAAATATACTTAGAAAATCGTGGAAAGCTCGATTTAAAAACCAAAACGTAGATAATTTAGTGATTAATCGAAAACAAGTCTCAAAACGAGGTCAGTGAGCTCTCGAAAATGTCCAGCCCCAGCAATAAAGGGCATGGTTCGAGTGAGATTTTGTTGTCCGATACCGACGATTTTGACCACCTAGAATAGGAAATGTTATCATTAACAAATTGTTATCAAAAATCATCGTTATTTACCGTTTGATACCGTTTGGTTGATAACCTTCAGCGATTTATTATTCAAAAAACTTAGATCAATAATTTATTTGCTTACATGTTTTCTAATATTGTATTTTAATGTAACATATTGTTTTTTTCGAAAAAGTTTATTTTCTCTTCTCCTGTTTATAACGATGGTAAGTACAAGTTATTTTACACTTTGAAACCTCTACTGAAGTATGTGCATATATTATACATCATTTTTCGGTCTTCTTCATCACTCTTTTATAAGTAAATTAATAGTATTTCTTACAATTATAACAAATTGGCAGACAAACCTCCGTTGTTCATGCAAGTATTTGATGATCCTACCAATACGCACTAGAATATGATTTTGATATTGCCTAAAACAATATGATACTGTGTGCGGCATTGAATCCTAGAAATGTAAACATTATTTGTTTTTTTTTATGTAGTTTTATTTAATATTAATATAAATTATTGCTAAAAATATACATAAAACCTATCTCTTATGCTCAATAAATAATTATGTTTAAAAATACGCTGTCTAAGTATAAATGTATTTAAAATAAATTTATATTATACATTTATTTTAAACAAAGCTTATAATAATTGTTAATTTGATTTCAGATGTATTAAAATAAACAGCCTACAATATTTGAGATATTGAATATATACAAAAAGCTAAATATTTCAATATAGAATTTGTGTTGAATCTAATATACAAACAATAAATTAAAGGTTGGTACTATTATGTATTACATTTAATATATTTCACATTATGTTAATTAAATATTTAATTTTTAGGTTTCTCTAAAAACATCTGCCAGAAAACTAAAGAAAATATGTGGAATGACTTCCACATTGTAAATAAATTGCATTTGTTATGTTTGTAGTACAATAATTGCCATAAATAATTGTTGTTATAAAATGAGAGATAGTGTTGTACACTTCATTAATTGAATTAATCAATATAATAATCAAAATAATTAATCTATTTGAATTTATGTTATCGTACGATGTGCATATCAACTTATTGTAAAAACTTATTTAATTACTTGTACTATAGGGCAATTGCCCGTTTTATTCTTTGAATAGACAATTATTATTATTATTTTTATTAATAATTATGATATTAAATAGACCAATGTAATTTAAATACATTTATTATTTAAGACTATTGCAAGAATAAAGCGATCAATAGAACTCTTCAACTTGGAAATCTGGGTCTTAATTGTGTCATATTTGGGTTATTATTTCACTAATTATACCTAATTATAATTATTTAAAATAAAATTTTAAAATAGCAATTATACTTATTACATTTTTTTTATTGAGATTTTAACATGGAAATTATTATATCTCGACGATTACATATGATTTTACATTGAAAAATATACAATTAAAGAAAAAAAAAAAAAAATTAATAAATAAATAAAAGAAAAAATAGAAAAAAAAAGGTAAAGCTCACACAATTAAATTTTTAGGCCAGACAGTAGAATGTAATGAATAATATGTTTAATTAAGGATATATTACAGGCTGAAACACTACTTATTACATTATTTGTCTAATACTAAATGTAATGTATATAAAAGAATTCAGAAAAATAATTGCTTAAGTTATTCAAAATTAAGTACCAAATAAATGTATACCAAAAGGCAATTTTATAAACAAAATAAAATTGAATAAATTATGAAAAAATAAAAACAATATTTAGAACATTTACAGGTGGCCCCCTTTAAGTCCAGATAGGTTAGAAGTATTCGGTGTTTCCCACTGGAGATTTGATTTGTTTTAATAAGTATATTATTTTTAAACTATTTTTCTTTATGAATAATAAATAATGTAATTAAATAATATTAACTTAAATTTATATTTAAGTGCAATTATACAATCTACATTTTCAGTTACTCTAATTTCTAAATAATTATAAGTAATTTATTATAGTTATTATCGGAGTGTGAAAAATGACATAATTTTATCTAAATTTGCTTAGAAATTCTTTACTGCAAATATCGAGATAATAACATCCAAATTCTTATTTTGAATTTCTGTTTTTTAAAAAGGACTATAAATATCTTTCAATATATTCTGGTTTAAACTATAAACTGTAATTTACACGATGCAGCTCTACTTACACTAGCAACTATTGAAATATACTAGTCGACTGTCTTTCTAGCTCATAGTAATATATTATTTTTTATACAAATAGTGCAAAAAACAACTAGTTTTCCAGTTACATGATACTATTTTTACTCCCAACTGATAAAATAACAAGCTAATTTGTCAAAAAGTTGAAATGTTTCTACTTTAATCTCAAACTAGTTTGCTATCAATGTAGTTCTCATCAATCTAGTTTACTATCACAGACATTAGACAATGCTTTTTACTACCAAATAGCAAACTAGCACTAGCATTGTGTAAATCACCCTTAAGTCATTAAAAATAAAATATTAATAAATTTATCAAATTTTCTGGCTGAAGTGCTATTTGACTATTCACGAATAAGTTCAGCAATGGAAACAATTAAAACCTTCAGTACATATAAAATTATATTCCTATTTTTTTTTTATATATATATATATATATATTACTATTAGCTATTTGGAAGCAGTCTTTAATATTTTAATAATATAAAGTTTTGGTTTTTTTTTTTTTATTTATTACTTATTTTTGTTAAAATAGTTTATTTTTAAAATCTCTTTATCAGTTTATATATTACCATTGATAATATACATTATTTAGAATCAATTATAGTAAAAAATATTTGTAACTATTGTGATATTAATTTTAACGTTACTGACAGTCACATGTGTAATTATTGGGGATTATGATATTGATTATTTTCAAGTGACCAGCAAGATTACAACCAAGTACTGAATTTTAGGTTTTAAGACTTTCATGGTAGTAATACGAAAGCTGTCCCCGTTTTTACATAAATAAGACAAATATAAACATATAAAACGCTAGTTTCTTAGTTTTTTTTTTATTCACGTCCTACTTTTTGTATATCCTAGATTGTACACTATATGTAACTAAAATTTAAATAATTGTAATCTTAATATTCAGAGCACAATATCATTAAAAAAAGACTGAGGGTTCTAAAGCCCCTCTATAATATTAGTTATAGACATTCACAAGCCGTACAATTCAATAATTACTAAAATACTTAGTAAATATATATATTTTAAACATACATTGTTAAAAAAAAAAATTATTCAATTATAATTGATTGCTTATATAACAGTAACGATTTTGATAACCGTCAATAAGAATGATATTATAAAAATTGTATTTATTTGATTATTAAAAATCAATACAAATGATTTTATAAAATATATATTTATCGCATAAATTACATTTTATCAGTAGTGGCTCGTAGATAGGGGCGATCGTGCCCCTTCTCAAATTATAATTTATAAATTTTTTATCAAACTTAAAATATATATTGTAGTATAATATAGTCAAAAATAAAAATTATGTTTCCAATATTTACATTAATAAATATTATGAAAACATTATCAGATAATGGAGCTTAAAAATAAATCACTCAACGCTGAAGCTTCTGAGAATCGATAACCAAAAACAATTTGCGGGACCTGCGAGCAACGCATTTGATGCTCGGGCGATGTTAAAAGTCGCTTGTCATAACTATGATCGGAATACAAAAACTTAGAAGGGAAAACACAATAATAATACTGCCGCCTGGGCGATGATTTTAATCGTCCGATATGCACAGATTTCGAACTTGCGTAGTTAGTTATTAATAGTAGTTATTGCGTATTATTTACTTTGTGTATTCGCAACTCAAATCAATTATTACATGTTTACGAGGTACAATGGGAGAAGAATGGTTAAACGCTCTAACAATGATAAATATTAAAAAAGTGAAATGATTTTAAAAAAGTTTGGTTAGATATAGACGTTGGACGAAGGAATCGGGAACGCTCTTCAATTTTTGGTGACGTTAGTCCCCCCTCAACATTTATCCCATATTAAATACTGGTTACGTTACAGTGTAAATAGCCAGGAGTCTTTGAAATCCAAATTGTAAGTGTAAAGTATACTTTACTTATATTCAAATGTATATACATTATGTTTTAAACATTTTAGTATTCTACAAAAAAAATATAAAATAGTTAATATATAAGGAAATATTTAGTTACCTGATGGTTGATATCGAACTTTGAACATTAAATAATTCATGATTCTAATTTTATTAAAAAAAAGTGATTGGTATGTTTAATGAAACAAAAGATATGCACGTTTAGATTATAAGTATAAAGTTTTAAATTTTTTTTTTTGCAATTTTAAAAGTTTGTATTTTTATGTTGTATAAAAAAGTGTTGACAATTTAAATATGTATAATAATTTATATTTCTTATATGGATTTAATTAAATAACTATTACTAAAATATTATTTGTGTTCGAAACTTTCCATAAATAAGCAATTTTATATCGCCTTCCCACTTTTAAAGGACACGAGAGTAGAGTGTTTTTGTATGTTCTGAGTCCATAATTTTGCCATAGTACGGTAACATCACCAAATTTTGGTAGAAAACCTACCTTCCCCCCTCCCTGTAATTCCAAAAATGCAAGATTTTCATAGTACGGTAATTTCAGCAAATTTAATTAGAAAACCTACCTCAAATTGTTCGTTTTTCCCTTCTACACGAATTCGCACAAAACTTTTTTGTGCATTTTGGACTCAGTATGGTACGTTTTATACATTTTGGACTTAGTATGACACGTTTTGTGTATTTTGGACTCAGTATGACATAAAGTGATAGGATTTTAGAAAAAAAAAAGTAATAAAATGCTGTTTTTTTTTTTCTAAAATTCTATCACTTCTTGCCATACTGAGTCCAAAATACACAAAACGTGTCATACTGAGTCCAAAATTTACAAAAAAGTTTTGTGCGAATTTATGTAGAAGGGAAAAACGAACAATTGGAGGTAGGTTTTCTACCTAAATTTGGTAAAGTTACCGTACTAAGGCAAAATTATGGACTCGGAACATACAAAAATACTCTACTCACGAGCCGCCACTGCATTTTATATATAACCTTAGGGTTAAGTTCGCATGTAATCAATAGGTATACAAAATATACGAGTATAATATATATATACATGCATAAATAAAACACTGATCGATAAAAACAATTGAAAAGAAAAGAACCGGATGGGTCTCGCTCTGCTGTACACTTGGGGGTGAAGTGCGACTCTTCATAGGATAGGTCATTATAATGAATTTGTTAAATTTGAATTCAATGATAGGTATCATTGTACTCGAAAAACGATTCTGAACGGAGATGATATGTTTGTCTAGAATATTATACAATGTAATTTATAAATATTGTAATAAGTCTATTTTATTTTAAAAACGAAAAATTTACAAAAATCGAAAATTTAAATTTTTTATAAAAAAGTCAAAATATGTCAAAATACTTTGAAAACTTAACCATGTATAGAGAACATTAATATAAAGATTTGGTGATAATTTCAAGTTCTTGCGGTTTTTCGTTTTTGAGTTAGAGCATTTTAAAAAAAACCGATATCTTTGTCAGTCTAGAATATTATACATTATATTATATTTTATATGTAATTTTACGTCAATATTCGCTGTTCAAACGCTTATAAAAAAAAATTGTGCCTATGGATTTTAATAATTTTTGAATGACAATAAGAACTACTTCTGTGGAATCTTCTATTAAATTTTCAAGTATTTTGTAGGAGCCAAATTTTTTTTATCACCGATTATAAAAATAAAATGTAAAAAAATCGAATATTTTAAATGCCTATAAGTGGCTTAAAAATCTATATTATATTTTGAAAAAAATATTAAATAAAAGAAATACCAATCTTAACAGCTGGTAGAAATTTCAAAAATCTGCGACTTATACTTTTTGAATTATAACAAATATTTATTTAATTGAAAATCAATTTTTTTAACTTTAATCTGAAAATTAGGTTAAACAATTGTTTAGGGTTCAATGAGAACCGTCTCCTCGTGGTGGCCCCCGGGTAACTCTAAATGGTTTTCAAACTAAAATTTAGACAGGTAGGTAGAAATAAATTTGGCGGAAATGAAAATTGAACCTTTTTCGTTTTGACGGAAACAAAAATCAAGTTTTTTGGTGGAAACGACTGACGCCCTTTTCCAATATATGCGAAAAACTACGGCACACCGGTTTTTGACAAAATCGAATTTTTATTTTCGTTATAACTCAAAAAATATTGATCGCAAAGACTTGACATTTTTACACAATATTTTTAAGGCAGTTATCTAGAGATGGTGTGAATTTCGGATTGTTTTGAGGTATTTATAGGTATTTGAAATTTTCGAGTTTTATGATGGTTAAAAATATAATAAATTATTCAATCAGGTAGCCGGTCATTATGTTGTTCTAAATTTTTGGGTGGTGGTGTTTTTTTACTTTGCCCCACCAAATGAAATACAAGTCGGCGCCACTGATAACCTCTATAAAAAATAATTAGACTTGGCGGAAGTTATCCCAACAGTTACGTTTAACCACCTATACAAATACGTTCCTACTATAGATTTACAGCATTAGTTATAAATCTAAATAATAAATGTACGAAAATAATTCTGTAATAATATATTTTCCATCCACAGTAAATAATTATAGCTTAACATTTACATGGTAATCTATATTTATAAAATGTATTCACTTTGTTATATTTTATGGAAAAGCATAGATGAATACGATGGCGAAGCCAGGAATTTTTCTCAGGGCGAGCCAAAAAAGGCCATCATATACTAGGGTACTCACAGTAATACTGTAGTTTAAAAAAAGGAGAGGGTGATAGGGGCAAGAGCGCCGTTAAATTGGACTCTCCACCTTTAACCATCTGTATATAAATACAGTAACTTTGTAATAAAAATTGTTCGTTTAATCTCTTAAGGTCTTTGACCTCTCTTCCTTGAATAATGGTGGTTACGTCCAGTAGTTAAAGTGGTGGGTGACGGAGTACCTCTTCTTATTTACGGTAAGATTATGCCTTCCCTTTAATTTAAGTCTCCAATTTCCGGGGGACGCTTAAAAAAAATTTATTGTAATTTTATGTTGCACGTAAATTTTAATAACTTATTAAATAGCTTACGCAGACACACACATTGATTTAGAGATGCGATTCCCTAGGACGTGGCAATTGCGGCTGCCGCGATGCGACAGAAATTTCAGCCGCACCAGTACTGTTTACCTGTTATTAACTAATTCCCTAGACAACCGCAGACGCGCACGGCAGTCGCATGCATCTAAAGACACACGACGAGTACCGCTCAGGAGGAGGTCAAAACGTACAAGCCGCGCGATTGATATACGTGGATTGGCTTTAATAATGTTTATGACATACGTAAATTGATCGTAACTTAGTCTAAAAAATTTTCTAAATTTGCGTTCATCTAACAAACATTTAACATATGTTTTCCAATGAAAATTAAAAACGTTGGACGAAGGAATCGGGAACGCTCTTCAATTTTTGGTGACGTTAGTCCCCCCTCAACATTTATCCCATATTAACCACTGGTTACGTTACAGTGTAAATAGCCAGGAGTCTTTGAAATCCAAATTGTAAGTGTAAAGTATACTTTACTTATATTCAAATGTATATACAATATGTTTTAAACATTTTAGTATTCTACAAAAAAAATATAAAATAGTTAATATATAAGGAAATATTTAGTTACCTGATGGTTGATATCGAACTTTGAACATTAAATAATTTAGGAAAAACTTTTATTTTATAAACTACATTAAAAAAAACCTATTGTAGTTCATTTAGACATATTGAGTAAATAGTTATAGTATTTTATGACCAAAAATAATAAAATATATTTTTGGCAGTAAGCGATCAAATAGAAAAAAACTTTACGACTAATTAACGACAAAAAAGATTATCACTGCATGGTCACTACTCAACCTGACCAATGCTCACATTACAGACATACAGACCGTTCAACACTGATCGGAGATCAAAGAATAATTGTAATACTAAATTACAGACACTTATAGTCATATTTTCAGAAATATCTAAAATTAAAGTTATGAAATAATATTATTGTAATCCCGTCAAAACCGTAACAATTAAAAAACGTTAACAATCTATAGCTGTACGTAACGTGTGTATTATTTAGGATATTACAGGTATGTTTAATACACATAATAATAATTAAACAATTCAAATTCAAACTATTAAATCAATCAAACATTTTAGGGCAAGAAGTTTTCAAGACGGGCTATAGCCCGCCCGGGCCTACTTTAATTGTTATTTTATTAATTATTTTGTAACGAAAAATTAAATGATAATCTAAATAAATATATAAATATATTCTAATAAATCTAAGTAAATTATAATTTACCAGAACTTTGTAGCAATGTGGTAACTAAAGTGGGGTGAAGTATGTACTGAAAGTGCAAAAATATTAGCATCCAGATAGAATTAAGGGTAAAATAATTTAGAAAAAAAACCTGAATTAAAATAATGAAATAACTATAGTAGATTCTTATTAGTTGGGTTTAAAATAATATAAATTTAATTGATTTTGATAAACTGTTATGGTGGACAGGCATTTTTTAATTTCTGCTACTACATAATAAATTATTGCTTCGAACTTCTCTGCTAGTTATTTAACGTTCTAGTTTCATAGTGTTTAAACTAAGCAGGTAATGAGTAAAAAAATAATATACCGGTTATAAAAATTATATCAAATTTAAACAATAATACTTATATTGTTTCTATAGGGAATGAATTAATTTCAAAGTGATTAGACGAATAACTAGGTATCACTTATAACAGTGTAAACTAAAAACGTTGAAGTAAATTATTTGAATCCGAAATCTTTTAACTATTAATTTTTAATGGGATCTGAGAACGCACAAGTGAACCGGTGTCTTACCGACATGCCTAACGTAACAACTGCAGAGTTAGCGGCGCATCACACCACGGGCAGTGGACCGATAGAGTCGTCCATCGACCTAGCCGGAAGTTCGGTACTGGACGATCACGGTTTTGCCGGATCGAGCTCAGAAGCGCCCGGTGACAGTTGCGGTCGTCGTCGTCGACGCAGACGCAGATCTTGCGGCAGCCGATCGCGAAGTCGATTGGCCAGGCGCCGCAAGAGAAGCCGAAGTGGATGCCGACGTCGAAGGCGAAGTAGCTGCTCGGTGTCGTTTTCCCAGCCCAAACGCCGCCGTCGCAGCAGCAGCAGATCGAAGTCCTGTGCGCCAAAACGGCGTCGCAGTTGCAGACCGAAGTCCCGCGCGCTCAAACGCCGTCGCAGGCGATCGTCCTGCAAACCAAGACGCAGTCGCAGTCGGAAACCGTCGTGCCCGACCAATCGCTGCGCTCCGGTTTCAGCGATAACGGCCGCAGAAGACACCGACGACGACCGTTATGAAGCCCCGGCCGTCAACCGGCGCAGACCGTTGAATAACGACGCGTCTACCGGTGCGACAAGCTCGTCGGTGAACAATGCGTCGAGGGACTATACCACCCCGCGGACAACGGCCCGCCGCCGTGGCAACAGGTCTCGGGTGGCAGCGAAATCTTCGAACGACCGACAGCAGTCCAATACGAGGCGAAATAAATGATTAAACGATTTAATAAATGTGCAGTGTCTTAAACGTCGACGACATTTTATTTTATAAAATCTTTTACCGAAAAAATAAAAAAAATAAAAATCCTCAACGAATTTGTATGTTTTTTTGAATAATAGAATTACGATAAAATTCCATTTTTATATTAAATATTTTTTATTTCGCATGTTTTTTTGTAGAAATTTTCACGTTTGAAATTATGTGACAAAAACTAATACTTCGTATTTTTTTTTTTTTTGAATACGTTATTCGAGTTGTATATTTTAGATTCTGAACGGAGTGAAGAATGTATTGACTTTACAATGATGTGTGTTTTTTTTTTTTTTATTTATTTATTTTTTTTTTTTTTTTTTGTGTCTGTCGACACGATTTGGGGCAGTAAAAATGCTTCGATTGCCTTATGTAGCAACTTTTCTGGAAGAAAAGTGAATCTATTTGGTACTTTGGGGTCAAAAGTAAAAAACTTCCAATATTTTTTAAATGCGACGGGAAAAACCCTAAAAAATTTTGGGAAAAACGGGAGTTTTTACGCAAAACCAGTTTTCGACAATAAAATTTTTTATTTTGCTATAACTCAAAAACTAATCGTAAATACCTGAAATTGTCACTTAATGTTTAGGTTAGGGATCTATATACACCATTAAATTTTCAAAGTATTTTGACTTTTATTGAGCTATTTATAGACAATTGAAATTTTCAATTTTTTTAAGTATTTTTTTTTTAAACAACGATAAAATTTTTTTGGCTGCCCAGAAAATCTTGAAAATTACAAGGTTTCTTATAAGTTGTTCCTTAACTGATAAAAAAAAAAATCTAAAATCGTAAGTCACAATTTATTTTTATAAGTGCTCAAAGTTCCAATTTATACGAAATATGTAAAAATAACGATAATTTGCAAGTTATTTTGTAGATAAAAATTCATAAAATTTTTTCTGTTCATACTTAAGGTTCAAAATTTTAACACTAGGTTATCTATAAGCTACTCTTCAAAAATCTTTAAAAAAATTTCTACCGGAATTAGAGGAAAAAATTTTATGACTGTTTGAAATTTAAATATTTACGAAATTGCATAAAATAGTGATTTGTTCTCAAACGATTTTAAATATTTGTTATAATTCAAAAAGTATAAGTCGCAGATTTTTGAAATTTCTACCAGCTGTTAAAATTGGTATTTCCTTTATGTCATATTTTTTTCAAAATATTATATTGATTTTTAAGCCACTTATAGACATTTAAAATATTCGATTTTTTTACACTTTTTTTTTATAATTGGTGATAAAAAAAATTTGGCTCGTACAAAATACTTGAAAATTTAATAGAAGATTCCACAGAAGTAGTTCTTAATGTCATTCAAAAATTATTAAAATCCATAGGCACAATTTTTTTTTATAAGCGTTTGAACAGCGAATATTGACATAAAATTACATGTAAAATATAATATAATGTATAATATTCTAGACTGACAAAGATATCGGTTTTTTTTTTTAAATGTTCTAACTCAAAAACGAAAAACCGCAACAACTTGAAGTTATCACCAAATCTTTATATTGACGTTTTCTATACATGGTTAAGTTTTCAATGTATTTTGACATATTTTGACTTATTTATAGACAATTTTTCTAAATTTTTCGTTTCAAAATAAAATATACTTATTACAATATTTATAAATAACAATGTATTATATTCTAGACTAACATATCATCTCCGTTCAGAATCGTTTTTCGTATACAATGATACCTATCATTGAATTCAAATTTAACAAATCCATTATAATGACCTATCCTATGAAGAGTCGCACTCCACCCCCAAGTGTACAGCAGAGCGAGGCCCATCCGGTTCTTTTTAGTTTCATACCATATCGATAAACCAGAAAGTTCTCCAATAACGTTTTAAATTGTTACACATTATTTATTTCTAATAAAAAAAAATGTGTACAAAATTACTGTTTGATTCATATCTAGTAATAAATTTGAATCCAAATATTGGATGTGTTGAAAAAGAAAATGGAATTAATTGTGTATCTTATAACATTTTTTAAGTTGTTGATTGTATATTGGTCTTTATTTTTAGATCTGCCTAATTCAAACTGATGGCATTTTAATTCAAACTATTTTTTTAAATTTAAATATACTATATATGATATAAGTTATCATATACTGATTATTGAAATTAATCAATTACATTTATTAGGGATATAAAAAAGTGTAATGCCTTTAACAAGTTTAATTTGTAATGTTGGATGAACTTAAATGAAATAATGTTTTATATAGGCATGAGATACTGCAGTTTTAAAATTTCTTATTAAAGCACCCATTTAGGTACAGGTAATGTATCAACCATCTACCGAAATGTAACGACATATCACCAAACCAAAAAGAAGTTTCAATATTCAATTATTAATTATTAATAAAGGTAATTCTAATGCGCATATACATATATCGCATGGTTCATATTATTTTTGTTGGCGAGTTCAATTTTATTAAGTAATCAATAACTTTCAAACGACCTAGAGGCAAAATGAAAAATATAACCATAGCGCAATTTATGCATTTTATTGATTTAATTAATAAGTATATTATTTACCAAAAAAAAAAAAAAACTCGATATTAAAAGTCACAGTACTGTTTGGACTAATATAATTAATTCTTATAAGCGATATTATCTTTAAAAATCCACTGAATCGTCATTATTCCATTTGAATTATATATACATATGTATTTATATCAACGACGCAAATGTATTATGCAATAATAATCAAATCGTAATACATAGAATACGTACTTTAAAATACAAAAGTATGCCTTCCGTATAATTTGTATTTTTATAAATTTTCAGTTGTATTCAATAATTGTATTTATGTATACTTATGTACAGGGGCGGATTTAACAATTTTCCGACCCTATGCCAAATTAAATTTGCCGCCCCTATCTAAAAAAAACCTACTACCACTTTAATAAAATATCCTCAAATAAATGAATTTTTCCAATACCTACCTAATATGCAATTTTTACTTATTATAGTATTACGAGACATTTCTTAAACAATAAGATAAGCTATAATACAATACTATCGTCGTTGTCGTAGACGAGTTCCTGGGAAAATATAAATATTATTTTTCTAAAAATAAACAAATACAAAATCCACAATTTCAAGATTTTGAAGTGATAAATACAGTTTTAAAAATTATGTACCTAATTTTACAAAATCAAAATAAATTTTCAACATAATTTTGCCGCCCTATGCGGCCGCATAGTTCGCAGTGCCTTAAATCCGCCCCTGCTTATGTACGCATCATGCATGTGAAAATCGTATACACTTCAATCGATACAAATTCATCTGTTCTATAACGGGACATTTGTAAGATCGTTTGTTAAGACGTGTCCACACTAGAGCATGTGTTCTACGCTGTGCGTTGCACAAATTTCTATTGTGTGAACGGAATTTTGAGCACTCACGAATGGTCGTCGAGAATGTGATCTGATTGCTGTTGGTAAAATGAACTTACTCAAAGGCATAATTACCCGTCGTACAACAATTTGGACGTATTTGCACGATTTTCACGGGTATTTTGGTGGGTTGTTTGTGTGAACTACTAAACTTTTTTAACAATTGTCGTTTTTTATAATTAAAATATTTAGGCGTGGTGAGAAACAGGAATATCAGCAAAAACCACACTTATGCAACTCCAACGTAAGTTTTTTTCTAGAAAAAAAGCAGGATTCTTGGGAGGAAATTGCAAAATGTATGAAGAAATCGAAAAAAAGGCATTAAGCTTGATGAGGTCTTTTCATAGAGAAAAATCGAAAGGAAAGAATTGTGTTTAAACGTAAAAATTGTTAAAAAGATTGAAAGAGTAATTTTCTTTGTTGTGGTTTAACGCGAAAAAAAAAACTTAAGTATAGCATGTACGTTTGCCGAACAATAACTGAATATCCGTAACACAAAACCGGCGTATAAATGTGAAAATGTTCAAACTGATCACACAAAATTATTTGTTCTCGCGCGCAATGAGCACGTACGCTCAGCATGTCGTTCCTTTATATTATTAAAGTTTTAATTAAGATATCAATTTAATAAACATAGAGGTTTTGATAATGTTCAATGATATTGATTTCACGTTAAACGTAACGTGTTAGCTAATTATGAAGAGGGGCATTCCAACATCCGTAAAAATCATTATGTACTACTCCGATTAGCAGTCACCACTTGGCATTTGAACGCAGTTACTTAAATAATCAGTGTTCAGTGGATAGTCATTGTTTCCGGTGAATTTTCGTTGTACTTTTTAAAATTAAGATGCAATTTTCTTTTATTTTATTTTTGACCGCGGCATTTATCGTTACGACGGCCATTTGCATCGATTCGAAAAATTTACAAGGTTCTACATATAGAAATCGATTGCGTCAAACCATGGTTACGAAAAACTTGCAGAGCAAAACGATTTGGAATTGGGTCTATCAGCAAAATCACAATAACGGCACATCAAAAATCATTGAGAAAACGAATTCGAAAAATATTTCCGTAAGTACTCCGACACCGAACGCGAGTTTGGGAACCATCGAGAACATTGACAACCATATCGAGATCAGCACTCAACGCTTACAACTTTTACAAGTACTCATTGCACCTCGAAAATTCAAAAGTTGCCCAAATGGACGCGTTCGTGACGCCGAAGGCGCATGCGTGGTTCACATTAATTATATCGACAGTGATGAATAAGTGCGAGCGATGTAATCATGACGTGGACACTGTATATAAAACTACCACCCTCAAGATTTCAAAGTGACGTGAGGAACATTTTCCTTTCTTCCACTTACATAAGATACGCATATTTGATTTCAAATTATTAACACTTTTTTATACAATTATTGTTAATTCAAAAATAAAAAAATTATATATTTTATAAATAATTTTATTAAGTAGCACATAGTTTTATTATACTTCGTTATTGAATGGGTTCTAATTATTACACACATAATGTAAAATGAATTAAAAATATAGTTTACCTATAATGGCCTCGCTTACCACCAACTCAAAATTTAATCTATAATCATGATTGTATTATCCAAGCCACATTTTCTATGTCACTCATTGTAAGAATATTATTATTATTGTAATTTATTATTTCTACTATCAAATATTGTAATAAATCAATGATTATATTTGATTGTACAAAATAACTTATGTTAATGACCCTTGTATTGTTATTATAATTAGAAATTAAAGTTTTAGGTTATATTACAAATATTATCGATGTATTTACAAGTTTGATCAATGTGAATATATACTTATGTGTGTGTGTGTGTGTGTGTGTGTGTGTATTTTGTATAACTGAATAGTACGAAAACATTTTTACTTATATGTACATGTATATATATATACATATTTATTACTTATGTAATAAAAATAATAATAATAAATAAATAGTTTAACTTTCATTATTGTAATCTAGATAAATAAAATATTGATGTGTAAAATGTTATTACAAAATAATTTATAATTTTGTTTTTTTATTTTTTTTTAATATTATACCTGATTTTTACTGCGTATATTCGTATACTAATAATATGTTTATTATTCTTGTTTTAACCTTTGTGTTACGTGTTAATTGAACATCGCTATAGATATAAAAACAGTTACTAATTTTGTTTGTAAAATATTTCAAACAAACAGCTCAAATTATGAGAAAGAGAAAAAAAAAATGTTTACTTTAAAATGCATTAAATTTTAAACGTGATTATTTTCAAGTTATCTAAATGTTATTGTTTTAGAATTTGTTTTCCAGTTTTTAATTATTAAATAATTGTGTATGATACATTGGAAGGAATTTAAAAGTTGAAATCAGTAGAATATGGCTTAAGTATATGGGATTTATTTATGGTCTTATGGAAATTTAATTTACTCGTGAAATACTTGAGCGTGATGAGAGAAATTTTACAACTTGTTCAGCCTTGTTCTGCGTGCCATTTTTAGTCGAAACACTAGATCGCGCTGGCATGATGTCCATCGCTATTAGGATTCCGGATATAAAGAACAATATCATACTGTATCCGAATATTAATTATTGCAGTACGATTCGTGGTTTAATGAATGTATCAGATTATCGACCGATTACGAGATTCTTATTTCACCTGTCCTAAAATATTGATTTTAAATGAACGGGATCGTTAACACAACTCTTTAAAATAAATTGTTACTCGAAAAATTGTTTTTATGTAGAAACGAAGGCTAAAGAATTGAAGTATAATTTTTAAAAGGTATAATTTGTAATTTATACATAAATATATACTTACTGTATATTATGAATAAGTACTGCTCATAGAAGTATACAATCCGTTACTGACGTACAATTAAATATGTTCTTATAAAAAGTATCAATAAGATTGAAGTTTTTGTAGCTTCTTTATGAAACACACTTAAAAAAATTTTGATTTGAACTGGGATTCAAAAAGTCATTTAATAATTCACACAAAACCAAAAACTTTAAATTAAATTAAAAACATGTAAAAAATGTATAGTTATAAAATTAGGGAAAAAAAATTTGTATTTAAACCATTAAAAATAAGTCTTAATATATACTTTTAAATGTAATATTATAATATAGTTAAATGAGACATGCTTCAACGTTTTTAATTTTTGAACTCTAAGTTTTTATTTTATCAATATTTGTAACTAATTACAATATTGTTGTAAGTAGTTTTAATATTAATATACTTTATCGAATAACGTATCATTCGACACTTAAAAATACTTTTATTAATAGTGTAACGTCTTTTGAATAGGTACCTACTAGATTCATGTTATTACCGCATTATGGTAAACATATGTATATATAACCTAAAATATTTTTGTCAAATCAACACAAATTTTCCACTATACTCAGAATCTAACACAATTAATTATAGAATAAATTATTATAGAATAAGTTATTAGAATAGTTATAATAATTGTTTATTTCATAATGAATGCTAATACTAAATAACGTTGCCTATCGTAATTTAATATACACTTTATAGTATATTATTATAATAATATATATCATACACATTATATAGTGTTAATATTTATAGTAGGTAAATACTATATGTACGGTTCGGACTAATCGTAGGAAGTATCGAAGAAAATAACCTAAAAAACATTTTAAACTGATGAATTTTTAAGAATGGTAGACCGACTAGTGAACCAAAGATAAGATATTGACACAAAAAGTCATGTAGGAATTGTACAAAATACATTTTTAATTAATACCAGGATTCTCTAAAGATTAAAAAATAGAACAGTCCTGTATAATTCATGAGACGTCTGGGTTTTCAAGTGGATCTAAAATAATTGGAATCATTGAAACGAGGATACATCCTTTTTGTAAAAATGTATTTTTTTGAATTATTTTATTGAGGTACAAGTTATGATATATTTTAATCTGATAAAAGGATTTATGAATATTTTTGTACAAAAATGAATGTTTTTTATGCAATATGAACAGATGCGTTCTCAGAGTTTTTTAATTGGGGGGGAGGGGGATATAAAAATTTATTAAAAAGTGAGCCGTATAGGCTGAGCCTCCACACTCTTTTTCTTATATAAAAACAACATACAGTAAATTACAATTAATTTATAATTATATAGTTAAATTTACAAAATTAAATTAATTTATAGGCTTTTGTTTTAAGAGAGAAAAAAAAAAAGAACCGGATGGGCCTCGCTCTGCTGTACAGTTGGGGGTGGAGTGCACTTCGTTTATAGGATAGGTCATTATTACAATGGATTTGTTAAATTTGAATGCAATGATAGATATCATTGTATACGAATAACAATTCTGAACGGAGTTAATATATGTGTCTAGGATATAATACATTGTTATTTATAAATATTGTAAAAAGTATATTTTATTTTGAAACGATAAATATATTTTTCAATTAGGATGGGTTGGCAGTTGCATACAGCGACATAGTTTGTCAGTCTAGAATATTATATATTATATTATATTTTACATGTAATTTTGTGTGAGTATTCGCTGTTCAAACGCATATAAAAAAAAAATTGTACCTATGGATTTTAATAATTTATGAATGACAATAAGAACTGATTCTGTGGAATCTTTTATTAAATTTTCAAGTATTTTGTAGTAGCCAAATTTTTTTTATCACCGATTATAAAAATAATATGTAAAAATATCGAATATTTTAAATGACTATAAGTGGCTTAAAAATCAATATAATATTTTGAAAAAAATATTGCATAAAAGAAATACCAATCTTAACAGCTGGTAAAAATTTCAAAAATCTGCGACTTATACTTTTTGAATTATAACAAATATTAAAAATCGTTTGAGAATAAATCACTATTTTATGCAATTTCGTAAATATTTTAATTTCAAACAGTCATACAATTTTTTCCTCTAATTCCGGTAGAAATTTTTTTAAAGATTTTTGAAGAGTAGCTTATAGATAACCTAGTGTTAAGATTTTAAAACTTAAGTATGAACAGAAAAATATTTATGAATTTTTATCTACAAAATAACTTGCAAATTATCGTATTTTTTACATATTTCGTATAAATTGGAACTTTGAGCTCTTATAAAAAAAAATTGTGACTTACGATTTCAGATTTTTTTTTATCAGTTAAGGAACAACTTATAAGAAACCTTGTATTAAATTTTATCGTCATTTAAAAAAAAAATACTTAAAAAAATTAAAAATTTCAAGTATTTACATCGATTAGTTTTTGAGTTATAGCAAAATAAAAAATTTGATTATGTTGAAAACTGGTTTTGCGTAAAAACTCCCGTGTTTCCCAAAATTTTTTAGGGTTTTTCCCGTCGCATTTAAAAAATATTGAAAATTTTTTACTTTTGACCCTCAAAGTACCAAATAGATTCACTTTCCTTTCAGAAAAGTTGCTACATAATAGGGTAAATGAGTGGAGGTTAGCCCTCGAAGAAAAGGGATTGAGAATTAGTAGAAATAAAACTGAGTATATAGAGTATGATTTTGGACAAAGAGACCAAGAAGTTGAAGGAATGAGGAGACCACTGACAATATATGGTGATGTGATAGGTGAAGTTAAGAGCTTTAAATATTTAGGATCTTTTGTTCATAAGGACGGGAGCTTTGACATGGATGTAAAACATAGGATTAAGTGCGGGTGGATGAAATGGAGAGAAGCATCGGGCGTGTTATGCGATAAGAGAATTCCAATGAGGCTGAAAAGTAAATTTTATAAAAGTGTAGTGAGACCAACTATGCTGTATGGTTCAGAGTGTTGGGCGGTTAACAGGAGAACAGGACAAAAAATGAGTGTCGCGGAAATGAGAATGCTTAGATGGTTGAGTGGAGTGACAAGAGAAGATAGAATAAAGAATGAATACGCGAGAGGTAGTGTTGGTGTAGCGCCAATTGTGGACAAGATGAGAGAAAATAGGCTGAGATGGTTTGGGCATGTGATGAGGCGAGAGGAAACGAATGCAGTAAGAGTCGTTATGAAGATGGACGTTGAAGGGAAAAGAGGAAGAGGAAGACCAAAAAAGAGATGGTTGGAGACTTTGGAGAATGACATGAGGGCTGACGGTGTGTGCAGAGGAGATGTGATTGACCGAGTAAAGTGGAGGTGTAGGACAAGGGTGGCCGACCCCAAATAGTTGGGAGTAAGACGAGGCAAAAGAAGAAGAAGATTCACTATTAATTTTATCTAAAATTATTTTTAAATATGCATATTACAAATTTTTTTTTTTATTTAAAACAAATTATTTACAATTTGTTAATTAAAACAATAAGTAAATTCGTTAGCTAGAAGATATAAAATAAATACACTTGAATGACTTGAGGAGGGAGCCGTTCACTAACGACACCTTAAAATTTTATCAATTTTTTTTTTTTTTTTAGGTTAAAATGAATAAACCAATTTGTCAGTTACGTTATAACATTAAAAAAAGAACCGGATAGGCCTCGCTCTGCTGTACAGTTGGGGGTGGAGTGCACCTCGTTTATAGGATAGGTCATTATTACAATGGATTTGTTAAATTTGAATGTAATGATAGATATCATTGAATACGAAAAACGATTCTGAACGGAGATGATATGTTTGTCTAGAATATAATACAATGTTATTTATAAATATTGTAATAAGTATATTTTATTTTGAAACGAAAAATTTAGAAAAACCGAACATTTAAATTGTCTATAAATAAGTCAAAATATCTCAAAATACTTTGAAATCTTAACCATATATAGAAAACGTCAATATAAAGATTTGGTGAATATTTCAAGTTGTTGCGGTTTTTCATTTTTGAGTTAGAGCATTTTAAAAAAAACCGATATCATTTGTCAGTCTAGAACACTGGTTCTCAACCTTTTTTAGTTCACGTCACACTATAATACACCACAAGTTTTAATGGCACACTCCCGTACTTGACAACCACAACAACTTCGACAAATTCGCCGAAGGCAATAGTTATCGCCTCGTGCCTATACATGTATCCGGTATCGTCTTATCTACACAATTAGCACACAATTGGTCAATTAATAATTTCAATTTATTTCCGAAAAACTACTTTTAAAAATAAATGTCACGAAATAAAACACTGTTTTCAATATTTAATAACATTTCTCGCGGCACACCTAGACAATCTCGCGGCACACCGGTTGAGAACCACTGGTCTAGAATATTATACATTATATTATATTTAACATGTAATTTTATGTCAATATTCGCTGTTCTAACGCTTATAAAAAAAATTGTGCATATGGATTTTAATAATTTTTCAATGACATTAAGAACTACTTCAGTGGAATCTTCTATTAAATTTTCATGTATTTTGTACGAGCCAAATTTTTTTTATCACCGATTATAAAAATAAAATGTAAAAAAATCGAATATTTTAAATAACTATAAGTGGCTTAAAAGTCAATATAATATTTTGAAAAAAATATGACATAAAGGAAATGCCAATCTTAACAGCTGGTAAAAATTTCAAAAATCTGCGACTTATACTTTTTGAATTATAACAAATATTTAAAATCGTTTGAGAATAAATCGCTATTTTATGCAATTTCGTAAATATTTAAACTTCAAACACTCATAAAATGTTTTCCTCTAAGTATGGTATAAATTTTTTTAAAGATTTTTGAAGAGTAGCTTATAGATAACCTAGTGTTAAGATTTTGAAACTTAAGTATGAACAGAAAAATTTTATGAATTTTTATCTACAAAATAACTTGCAAATTTTCGTGATTTTTACACATTTTATACATAGTTGAGCATTAAGGGCTTATAAAAAAAATTTGAATAATCCGATCACCGATATTTTTTAGTTACGATAATTTTAACTTATTATGAACCTTGTATTAAATTTTCAAGAGTTTTCGGTCAACCAATTAAATTTTATAGATGTTTAAAAACAAAAATTTTACAAAAATCGAAAATTTAAATTGTCTATAAATAGTCTAAATATGTCAAAATACTTTGAAAACTTAACCATGTATAGAAAATGTCAATATAAAGATTTGGTGAAAATTTCAAGTTGTTGCGGGTTTTTCGTTTTTGAGTTAGAGCATTTAAAAAAAAAACCAATATCTTTGTCAGTCTAAAATATTACACATTATATTATATTTTACATGATATTTTATGTCAATATTCGCTGTTCAAATGCTTATAAAAAAAAATTGTGCCTATGGATTTTAATAATTTTTGAATGACTTTAAGAAGTACTTCTGTGGAATATTCTATTAAATTTTCAAATAATTTGTACGAGCCAAATTTTTTTTATCACCGATTATAAAATAAAATGTAAAAAAAATCGAATATTTTAAATGCCTATAAGTGGCTTAAAAATCAATATAATATTTTGAAAAAAATATGACATAAAGGAAATACCAATCTTAACAGCTGGTAAAAATTTCAAAAATCTGCGACTTATACTTTTTGAATTATAACAAATATTAAAAATCGTTTGAGAATAAATCACTATTTTATGCAATTTCGTAAATATTTTAATTTCAAACAGTCATACAATTTTTTCCTCTAATTCCGGTAGAAATTTTTTTAAAGATTTTTGAAGAGTAGCTTATAGATAACCTAGTGTTAAAATTTTGAACCTTAAGTATGAACAGAAAAAATTTTATGAATTTTTATCTACAAAATAACTTGCAAATTATCGTGATTTTTACACATTTTATACAAATTTGAGCATTAAGGGCTTATAAAAAAAGTTTGAGTAAACTGATCACCGATATTTTTTAGTTACGATAATCTTAACTTATTATGAACCTTGTATTAAATTTTCAAGAGTTTTCGGTTTAAAAAAATAAAAAAAAAAAATAAAAATAAAACACACATCATTGTAAGACTCTCACTAGATTCATCACTCCGTTCAGAATCTAAAAATTGTAGTTTACTTATCGAATAATATTGCTTTTTTGTTAACATTAACATTAACATTTAACAGATATCGTTCAATACATTTTTCACTAAGACCGATTGATGACAAAAAAACGGGATCACATTCTAATAGTTGTATCATTGGTACGAGAATAGTTTATAATTCATATCAATGAAATATGAACTCAGCTGATTAATAAAACAAGGAAACCGATAAATATATCAATTTGTGATCGCGGTCCGTCACCCGTATACAAGTTGCGCGGAAACGATGACGAGTCAAAAAAAGGAAAAAAAAATTGAAAAAAAAAAATTTATTGATTATACTTAATCGTTGTACCACCTCCCGTGTCATCCGCACCACGACGACCGTGAGAACGCCCGTGCATATGAACCGTAGAAAGTGAACGGTAACAATAATTTTACGGAGGAGATTCGCGAGTGTCCCCGCGGTGCGGTACGAGGCAGAAGACGTCGAGAAGAGAATTATTGCGACAACGCTCTACCCCTCATCCGCCCGCCATAACCAATTCGAGCACTGCTGCTGACGAGTGGCAATCCCGTCGATACCTGACGGTGCAGCGCGCGGGAAAACCGTTTCAGGAAAACGTGACGCGCGAGCGATGCGAACGGAAACGACCTAAAGAGGTGTGTTTTGGCAATCGACCGCGGCCCGCGACGCGCGTACACGTTTACCGTGCAACGGATTCGCACCTGGGGACGCGGCGGGACAGGGGAGGCGGTTACGGTTTGCGAAATTTCGATTCGTCCGAGACCGTTCACGTTCCACGCGCACCAACGTACACGGGTTCGTTTAGACAATGGTTAGGTAATACGTGCTAACCGCCGCGCAGCACCGCAATAACGTACGGAGCGCGCGCGTACTGCAACCGTTATTATTATTAGACCGTCGAAGCGGCGAAGGGTTGTTGTCGTTGTCGCCGCCGCCATCATCCGCCGTCCGGTGATCGTCGCACGCACGCCAGCGTCTCGCGTTCCGTGTAGCACTCCACGGCGGCGGACGATATTAAACGCCACCGCCGTCCCCTCGCCACCTCCTCTCGTCCCGCGCCTGGTCCGCCTCCGCGCTTTGCGCTCGTTTCGATTACACCGCCGCCGCTGTACGTGGTTATGGTTACGCGCGTTTCGCCCCGCGGTCACAAAATCTCGTCAATCGCTACCAGTCACGTACCCGTACACGCCTGCAACGGAAAACAAACCGTTCGCACTCATACATAAGTGTTTACGCTCCATCACACACACACGCACGCACGCACACCGTTTACCGCGTCCGAACGGGAAAACGAAATGAATTTCGCTTCGTCGCGTTCACGCTCTCGCGGAAAATCGACCAGTTCCGCGCGCGTACAGCGTGGAACCGCGAAAGTACGTCCGAGGAAATCGCCAACGGTCGTGCCAGCAGTTCGACGATCTATCGTACGTTCTAAACGATTAGCTGCGAACGATTAAAACCTACATGACCTACGAGATGAACGCAACAGCACAGTCGCGTGCACAACGTTTGTCAATCATCAAAGCTAAATTGTAGACACAGATGCTCTTCAACGCTGTAGCTACTTTTCGACCGCGGCTGAGTGATGGAATGCGCGATACGATTCACCAACTGATTGTAATCGGTAAACGATCTGCCAACGACGAGCTATTTCAGTGCTGCCTCTATTCGTAAATCATCAATAAGGACGATACGACATTGATTAATTTCAGCTATCGAACGACCACGTTAGCTCGATATTATTCCAAATCGAGTGCGAAATTTTAGGAAGCACTGCACGGGTTTTATTTTTTCGCGCAGATGTGTCGAAAACATTGATACAACTTGATTCACTTGATTTCCTAATTAATGCACGGCGCACAATATAGCGAAATAACATTCGATCGAAACGCTTTCTCGCAAATTGCGCGTAATTATTCCGATGCGATGTTGTATAATTTATGGACGACGTGTTTTCGATTCTTGTATAAAATTGGTTTTATGTATGTGTGTGTGTGCGCGCGTGATTTTGATCGGAGAGCCGTGTGCGGGTGCATTGACGTGTTTTTACTTCAATTCGTAGGTACTGAATAATGAACATTTAAAATTTACGATTTACAACTCATATTCCGTAATAGTGAAACCTGTGTGCTCTGCCGAGAATCGCATCTGCCTATAGATTTTTGAACAATTTAGTTTTGTCGCATAACTCCTTTAAACACACACATGTTGCGCATATTCCAGAATAATAATTATATTATTATCAAATGGAGCACATTACGTAAATAGATAAGTGCAACGATATAAATATTCTCTAGGGGGTCGCCATCAATTCTTCTTTACTATACTCTAAATTTCCCATGTATTATATATTGATATACTTTTTAGACAATCGGTTATTAATATTCCATATGAATCATGGAAATAAAAATATATTTGCAATAAAATGCAGCTAATTTAAGAACTAAGTCAATGTTTTGAGTAGTTTTGATTAAAATGTATAGGATAATAACTAAAAAACTTATGTCTAATGGAAATTCGTTGAAAAATCCGATACCGTCCAATTTAAAATGTTTAATTATTTTAAGATTTTTCGTCAGTTATTCGCAGTCATTCAGAAAATTATTGGGAAAATTGTATAATAACCTACTCAAAATCCATTTCTTATCTTATATTTATGATAATCGAAAGAACCCTTCTGGTCGAAATCATGAACACAAATCGAAAAAAAACACACATCACGGTGAAACTAATACATTCCTCGTTTCACTCAAAATCTAAAATCTAAACTACGTGCCATCTTGATTTTTATCACACACAAGTTTTCAAATAGCATTTAGTAACCTTGACATAATATCATTCTGCATAACGAATAATTGCTGGACAAACGTTTCGATCACATTTAAATTTGTACTATATAATAATAACTCACTTATCAGTGAGTTTTTTCAATACGCATTACATCAACAATTATTCTTCCTAAAATTAATCATATTTAAAAACAATTGCATATAGTCAAATAAAAGTAGAGGGATACCCAGAAATGTATCTTTCAGGCGGACTAAACATTATTTTTACTAAACTGGATAATAGTATGATTTCTTTATGATTATTGTTGAAATAACCAATGTATTTTACTAACAATTTATCTTTAATGACCGACTGTGATGGAGGTGATAAAATCAAAAATAAATAAAAAATTGTTATAGTATACTCTCTGTATAAGCAATCTTATCAATGTTTATATAAAAGCCTATAGGTACTCCCTTTTGTCGTATGTCTTAAGTATTTATATAGGTATTATAAAAATCCATTATTTGGTATCGCCCAATAATGCTGATCCAACAAATTCTACCCCTAGGTTCAATTAATCCGGTGAAATATTTAACGAATATAAATGGCATTTTTCAGTAAAGAGTTTTAATCATTTAAGTATTTAATTGTTGATACAATCAGGGCCACATCAAGAATTTTGGTGTCCCCGATGAAATGTAATGTGTTATACAGGTAAGCTAGATAGGTTGATAGGTTAGATATATGTTAAAGAAATGTCTGAAATATTATAATCATTTTTATATTTTAAATACTTTTTATTGGAAATGTATTGTTGGAAAGAATACATATTGGATCATATAGATCAGTCAATATGATTTAATTATTAATTTATTGTTTGTCGATTGTAATTGTACTTGAAGTAAAATAAAAATCATATTATAGCTTTTGAATATATGTGTAACCACGAGTGATAAGATTAATGATTATATAAAGTCGATATCTTTTCTCATATTTAGTTTTTCTTAATACACTACTATCATATTTATATATTATTATCAAATGTGATACACGTATATTTGTTATGTGATCGAAAAAATTGGTCTTTGAAATTTTTTTTATAATTAAGATTGGCATGCCAATCATGCATGATTTATTATATTTAGCTCATGATTTAGACTTAAGATTTAAACTTATAATAAACTTAAATTGGAAAAGTATGACACGTTCGAGTAGTACACTATACATTACCCTATATTCATTCTACGCAAATCTTATTTTACTTAAACTTGATCAAACTTTTTTCTCGTTTTTAAACAAAAAAACAATCGATTGATTGTATTTTTGTCTAGCATTAATTTATACTTGCCATAAACATTTACTTTATCCCTTGACTTTAAGTACAAACTTACTCGACTTCTTCTTGAACTTAAAATATAATAAGTTAAATAATAGTAACTTTTTCGAAGAACTGTCAGCGGTGGTATACATAAAGTATTAGGTAAAGTATCGGAAGCAAGTATTCCCTAACTAGCAATTTTCTTTCATTGATTTAAAATTCAGACAGTTATACGCAATGAAAACATTCTTAAAATATAGTATAGTGTCAGTATTATGTTAATAATTTTCTATGAATACTTAGGGTTATTTACTCCATAGATAATTATTTTCCTCCGTGGATTTTTTTCCGATGACTTAATTTGTGTGTCATTTTCCTAAATAAATTTATTTTTTTATTAAATTATATAGTTCATAGCTTTCGCTATCTACATTTAAGTTATAAATATAAATTTTTTTTTTTTTTGTAATTTGCGATCATGATACATTGTTACCAGTTACAATTTGTTTTGTTCACAAAAATAGTTTGTATATTTACAGTTTATAGATAAACAAAGTTCGTCTCCCCCTTTTTTGTTGTTGTTGTCCGTGATTTGGTTCTAATCATATCATGTCGTAAGAGTGACCACACTTAAATCTACACTGAAGTGGTGATCCGATATGTAAATTGCAATGTCATGCTCCAGATGAGTTTGTTGTGGAAGTTCTTGGCTGTATTTTTAATAAAATCGTTGTTGAACGGAATTTGGAGATCTTTGTGTAAAAGCTGTATCTGATGGACCAAGGTGTGTTTGTTATTATGCAAAGTATTTTATTTTGAAAAATTTGAATCTTGTTTAGATGAGTTCCAGCACATTCCAGCACATTGCGTATGTGATTAGGGGACGAAGAATTTGTTTGTTTATCAGTATCAAGAATTTTTTTTGTATGATAGATTTTTTTATTGACCTAACCTATCTTGGCTAATTGTTTACAAATAAAATAAAATAAATGTAATTATGTTATAAAGACAATAAAAATTACAACACTTTAGTTTAAATATTGATTTAGTTTTACTTCAGCTCAGCAACCAATATATATTGTTCAAAGCGATTCCATATATTTATTATTTAATATATTTATCTACTTATCTACTATTTACAATATATGAACTTATTTTAACATAAAATACGCGTACATTTCATTTCCTAAGTTATTAAAACCATCATCTGTATTTAATTATTTGATAGTGACGATGACGAAGAGAATGATAGACGTTTAAATCAAAATATTAAGTTTATCAAGAAGTCATGGTGATATAAGTATTAAAGTACGTAACGTCTATTATCGGTTCATTTTAATCACTATTGTGTATTCCAGAGGCTTAATATGCTCCTCATCGACATATATAAGTATGCGTTACAAAAATGTACAAATATTATCTTCATTTTTTTTGAATGCGGAAATAATGTAAGAAATTCTCTTGTTCACTTTAAAAATTAAAAATATGAACCCACAGTTTTTTTTTATCGTTTTCCTATTATTTCTTTTCTGCGAAGAAAGCCAATGATAATCATATTTTCTTCATCACTACTTGTTTCATTCATAATAAATGTCTAGGTATATACTACAAGCTGTTGTAGAAAATAAAATATGAATTAAGATTAGCTAAATGCTTAATATTAAATATAAACGAATGCATTAAGTATTACAGTATTAAATGCGACAAGAGAAAAGTGCGCGAAGTTTATATGAACGTGGAGCGTGGAGTTCCGATTTGTTCCGACGCAATGTGCGGACCAAGTTCGTTTCCGTTTCGTTTCGATTCAATGTGCAGCAACCTTAATAAGTTTACATAAATGTAGAGATAAATGTTGCTTCACTCTTCAAATGGATTATTATAATTTAACTGTTTTAATATTTATTATATCGGCTGATAATTATTTTTATTATTCAATTATACTTTTAAAAAAGTTCAAAATATGTTGTTAAATTTTGAATTGGAATGGTTGATCATCACAACTAAAAACGTCTAACCAAGCAAATACATTATTTCCACCATGTCGGGACCAGTATTATACCAATAATTTGATAGGATATTGTCATCCAGAGCATAGGTTAGCAAGGGTAGGATTAACCACTGTGGAGGCGAAAGACAGATTATCAGCTGACGTCGATTGCATAGTATTCTATAGATAGAATTTTATTATAGTACATTTTTGTGGAGGCGTATTTCGCTTTAATGACAGACAATACAAAAGCCGGTTTTGAGTTTTGTTTCACGTCAGAGCTTGAACTCAACAAAGAATATACATTTTATTTTTATTTTATTTCAACTTATTTCAGACTTGTATAACAATATTATCAATTTATTATTTTGCTAAAGTATATGTCTTAGAAAATAATAAGTATCTTGAGATTTACAAAAATAAGCTTTTCTTGAACTTTGGTAAATTTAAGAAGTGACATATACCAACATATTATATTATCTTCATGATTTCTATTGTAATCATAATCATAAAATGAAATTTGATATTTATGAAGGTTAAAGTGTAAGTCTAATCTGATAGAAATGTCTTAAATACGAATACATATTAAAAATGAAGATTGTAGTTAGGTAGACGCATAATGTCATATTTAAATAAAAGCAATTTGAATGAAATAATATTTAGTACCTATGTAACGATTTTTTTTTACAATTGTTCAACTTAAAATTCATCTGGAATTTAAATCATCGAATTAACAATAATACCAAAAGATATACATTTAAATTTATTTAAATGTATACAATCGCGCTTCGGAATACATTTTCAGATTAATTGTCGTGCCAATGGAAAATAGTTACCCACAAATGAAAGGCATCAGGTGTAACCTTAATAAATGGGCAAATAGGCGTACGTCCAATATATTTGCGTGTGCCATTTATATCGTGCATAAAAATAATAATATTTATTCACTTACTTAACCCAGACACGTGTCTGGAATGTTTTTATGACACTCGTAACACAATTTTTTACTCATGATTCGTACTATCATTACTTCTAGTAGGTCTAAAACACATATTTATTTTTCACAACTAATTTGATCATACACGATATCGGAGTAAAATTAATTCGTTAACATGCATAATATTTGTAAACAATTTCATTTTAATTGTTTGGTAGTTTGGTAATTTGGTAATTTGGTAGTCCAGAAATAAAAATTGTTCGTAAAATATACTAAGATACATATATTTCCATTAAGTCAAGTACTTAAATTGTTACTTTAAATATTTATTACATCTTTCAAGAATTTCAAATGTTTATAAATATAGTTAATATAAATCTAAGTTAGTTGTTGATAACACTAAATTTAAAATTTATTTAAATTAAGTTAGACTTTCATCATGAAAGTGATTATTGATATATATAAAATATTGTACATTACCATTCGGCATTACACCAATAATCCGATATTTTTTATTTAATAACCTCATATATTTTATAATTAATAAAATAAAATCGTACAGTAATAATAATTGTATTAATAGGTTTAGTCAATAAAAGTATATTTACAGTGTAGTGGTGTACTTGGAACATTATTAGTTTTTATGGTTTCTTTGAGAATTTTAAAAATATTTATATACGCTATAGATATAATAGTTATAAATAATGAATTTAAAAATTAAATTTTTGTTACACTTGACTATAATCGTTATAAATTTGAATTATGATCGAGTTGACAAACGTAAAGTTTATTCATTAAATATGAAGAAATAATTCATAATTATTAATCTCTATGGAAACTATCAGTTTTCGAAACTCGGACATTTTAAAAAGTATATTATAAATAAACTATGTAATGGATATAATACAATTAAAAAATAAATACGATTAGATTTTTAATTGGATTTAGACATTTTTAAATATAATTTATAATTAAAATCTCCGTATTCATGATGACCTGAGCAAAAAACAATGACATCTGACTTTAACCGATATAATAAAATGCAAAAACTTTTTATACGCATTGAAATATAAAACCATTACGTAAGAAAATAGTATACTTGTCGAACAAATTATTTGGATATCGGAAAAGAAGAGTTTACAGGAATTATTTCATCATATTTAATGAATAAACTTTACATTTGTCAACTCGATCATAATTCGAATTTATTCTCAAGGTCAATGTTTCAAAGACACACTCGTATGTAATCATAAACGATAAGTGTGTTTGTTCACTGCAAATTATAACATGCTATTCTTTCTTTTACATAATATTTTGTTGTTTATTTTTTTCTTGGTTTATTAGTTTAACGAATTAACTCATTTTGTTAATATCTGATGCAATTTTAACAATTAAAATAACTATATAAAATATGTATATTTCAATCTTCTATGTTTTAAGTAATACAAATGATTTAAATTGTGCGAAAATTAATGTTAATGTCAAGCCGAAAAATAAAGTTATGCGTATAATAGTAAAAGTTTTTGAGGGGAAAAAATTGACTTATGAGAGTACAACATTGTAATATTTATTGAATATATTGAAGATACCTTATCATTCATAACAGCTGAATAATTCATACATTAGATACATACTCCTCCTGCGATGTTATACTGTTGGATTCCCAAAAAACATTTTTTCATACGTCAAAAGAAAAAATAGATAACATCATTAATTAACAAAATTAATAAGCAATAAAAATTATTAATAATATTACGTAAAAGTGGAAAAAAATATTCTAAAACTCCAAAAAGAATAAATAAGTATTTAAAAAGAAAAGCTAAACTTTTTTATTCTCTAATGTACGAAACAGATTTTGTACTCGAAAAGCATTTGTTTGGAACCATTCAAATAATAATGCATTGAAATCTGAGTCCTAGTTATTATCTTCCATGAGTGATGTATTAAAGTCTTATAATAATTTTTCCAAACGCTTGTGTACGTTTTGTGTGTTCGGATGTTTTGGAAGCGTCTTGTTCGCAGAAATTAACCAGCGAATCCCTTGCCCGTTTCACTGTCGTTTGAACGACTGCAGTTAGAATAAGAAGAATTTATTAAACTAAAAACCAATGGTTTATTACAATAGGAATTAATTGCAAATTTCGATAGAAAAACTTTCATAATGATTTGCGAAACGATGTCTTTGCACAACTTTTATACGTATTTGTGAATGTCAATAAATGTTGTTACTCAAAAGACAAAAATCAATTTTATGTTTATCATAATATTTGATGTATATTTGATATTTGATTTTATTATAATATTCAAGTATATTTTTTAAACAAATTTAAAACATTTGATAATTTTATCATAATAAATAAATCAAAATCAATGTTAAATACGTCAAGCCATCATTTTTTTTTTTTTTTGTGAATGGTTTATTTATTAGTTTGGATATTTTTTGCATGATTGACCTTAAAACATTTATATTATGTTAATTATTCAGAGGACTTAGCTAAATCGTTTTTTGTAAATATTTTAAAGTTTCAATTGATTAAAATACGCCAAATTTGATTGTTTTCAGCATGATTATTTTTGTTGATTTTGAATCTCTAAGGTATTCAGTAATTATCAAGACTACACCAGCTTTTGCTCAGGATTGTTAGTTGAATACTTACATTTAAATCGAGGCAGATAATATTATGACTTATATCTCGAACCAGTTATAGGTATACGTTAACAATTATTTGTACATGTACGAATTCTACTCGACCAAAAAGTTTCGTGTAAAATATAGATCCATTTAACCTACCATTTTGAACTAACTTTACACTTATACATTTTTATAAAAATATTTATAAGTACATTGTTACCCTTACTAGTTGCTTTCAGTATTCCGTTGTAACTATCAATGACGTATTCACGTTAGAAGATAGTTTTGATTAGAATAAAATATACATAATTTTATTTCTCAACGGCATCACATGCGATGCGCATATTATATTTCTAATGTAATGAGTACATTTGATATATTCTGTATACATTATTCCAAATTTAAACGATATAAGACACATGATTACTACAATATCGTCGTCCGTCTGTAACGAATGAGTATTGAAATTTATAAAGAATGATGTGATGGAGAGCAGTAACAGGCACACCGGTAAGAAGACAATCATATAAATATATTTTAAGCCCCTCCCCTTCTCTCTAGAAAATATTCGAACTACACATTGGTACTACATTGATATTTATGTTAAAATTTCGATGCACTTATTTTTCAAACACTCATTACACTAAATAATACATGGTATTTGTATGTAATTAGTTCAAATATTCAGAAATTCGGTCGAAGTACAAATATAATCGGAATGTTTCAGTCAATAAAATAAATTCCTGGAAATATAATGTTTATTGAATAATAGCGTTAAAGTCCAAGAAATATAAAGTTTGTTAAAAAAAAAAATTTAAATTTCTTTTTAATTTCAATTAATAATTAAAAATAACAAATGTATTTTGTTATTTTTAAAATCAAGTCAAAAAATATTATCTTTAAGTTTTCTTAATAATATTGAAAACCCTTTATGGTTACATTCATAAATTATTATCTTAAGCCATGAATATAGGTACCTACATCAATATAATATATTCGTATGTTCATAGAAGTATACAGTGTAAACAAAGGCATTAAAAAAGTCCGAGGTCTTTAACCTTGAAAGTTCAACTATAAAGAACGGCCTTGGACACTTATCATTTCTTGTTCGTGTATATAAACATACGGCGTTTGTCATCGTATAATATTAAGTGCTCTCCGTTAAATTGTAATCGTTATTAAAATATTTGGATAAAAATAAAATTACCCTTAAAATTTATCAATGCAAATGTGTTGACCGTTTAATCATTCAAAAAAATGTTCCGGAAGAACTAAACATACACGTGAAAAAACATAAAAATTACACTAGTAACTAATAGTGTCCTGAAACGAATTTTTTTTAACTTAGAAAGGATACAGTGTTTGATAACAATATTTTTTTTTACCACTCACATCAAATAAGAAATTATTTAATATTTTATGCTTAAATCATTACAAATTTACAAACCACCACTATGTAAGGGAAACTTTCGGCAAAGTACTTTCGGAAAAGTACTCGGCAACACGAGTATATGTATATTATTCGTGATAACTGATGTGATATCTACAGTGCAATGGACTACTCTAAACTTCTTCGTAGAGTAGGTGAATTTGTGTAGGTACATAATATTTATTAATATTGTTAAACTTAATAAATAATGAATAATACAATTTTTTTTAATTTACTAAACAATCTCGTATATTTCGGTAAAATGTAGGTATATTGTATGTAATTGAGGAAAATTACATACTTGTTTATATAATTTTCAAATTTGTACAGCTGTATTGAAAAAAAATAGTATTTAAAGTTTTTATAGAAATCTAATCGATGACACAAAAAATGCAAATTTTAAATTTTAAAATTTTAAAATTTTAATTTATTTTAAAAATAATACTCCAAAATTTAGGAAGAATATCTATTAATAATCCAAAGATTTGAACAATATAAAAAAATATTATTATGAGAAATACGAAATATTACATTAGGCTAAAAACATTAAAAATACCAAAACAAACAATATTTTTTTCTAAATACATGTTTGCCCTTGACTTTACCGATCAACTGTTTACATGAATATCGAATTATTTGAATGAATGTCAAAGTTGATGTACAACAATAGAGAGATCCATTTAAGTGTTTTTTTACCTTACGTATTAAATATATATAAAACATAGCTACCTAAATAGACTACCTTATATGCATCGTAAATTAAAAATTGTGTAGTATATTCATGATTTTACTTTCGCAATTGGAGAAAAAAATTAAAATAGAGAAAATTAAATTATTATTAAATACGTGTATATTTTTAGCTAAGTAATCATTGTCTAAAAAATATGGTAAAAATTGTCAACTTCTGATCCCTAATTATAATAATTGTAAGTCCCAGCCCATTAAAAAATTCTTGTACACGCTAATGGTCGAACCTAATTATGTGTATAGGATATTATTTTATAAAACAGTATAAAAATGACATTATTTATACATTTCCTTCAAGTTTGGTCGAATGTAATGTATTTGCTGAAAATTAAAATATAACATGCTCGTGGGCTTCGTACGTTCAGTACATATACACTGTGTATATAATATTACTCTAAACATACAGAGTGATATTTTACGTATACTTATTTCTTTTTTATTCTTTAATAAAAATTTTCAAATTCTAATATATGGAAAATAAATGTGTAATTATTTAAATTTATTTTAACACAATTTTAAATTTGAATAATACCAGAAAAATTATCTAAATAATTATTTGCATGAAAAATAATAATGTTTCTATTTTAAAAATACTACATTGCCACAGGGTAGATGATAGTCCCATACAAGAATAACAAAATTTATATATTGGAAAATATAATCTTACCAGTGGCGTAGCTAGGATCTTGGGGCCTCAATGATGAAATTAGTCAGGACTCCGTAAATATTTAAGTATTCATAATAAACTATTTTTATTCAGTACTAAATACTGACTACTTAATGATCATTAAATACGCTATTCAATTATTTTATTAAAAATACGCTCCAAGTTTACATCTATGATGGGATATCATTGGAGTCTTGGGTTCCCCAAGTTAGACATCGCCATCCTCCCCGATTGTTGCGCCATTGAGCATTACATTCTTATACATATATTTTCTATAAATCAGAATTTTAATAAATGCATAAATTAAATGTAAAAAGGTAAGTGTGTTGATTCTTGGCTTGTCCATTTTAAATGTACCTAATAGTACAATGGTAAATATAATAAACGTTTACAAGAGTCTCCAGAGATTCTCGGTAAAAGTGCTTTATGTTATTGTCGAGGAATCTCATTAAACGTTTCGTGAAAACGTAATTTTGGTAGTAGGGTGAGGAGAAAACTGTTATTAAAAAAAAAAAACTGGATAATATTAATACATTTGTTTTAAATAATAATAGCGACGTGTAGATGATTCGTGATCTCTATCGCTTGAGATATTATTATTTAAATTAATTATTAGATAAACTGTAATAATCTATAGTTTATTGAATTTTATTTTTGTTTAATTTTCTATTGCATGTTCCGTCGTGTTGATTGTAAACAATTTGGTCTTTCCTAAACTGAGCATATAATAATTGTATCTATTATTATTATTATTATTACAATAAATTGTGTGTGTGATACATTGGTTGCTCCTTAGTAATCTCACTTCCATAAAATAATAAAATCAACTCACAACATAGGTAATGTGTTCAATAATTTAACAAATTTCAATGTTTAATTTTGCTTCCGAAGGGTTCCGTAATATTTTATTGTTGACTTGGTCTGCAGTAGATAATTTGTTCTTCTACGTAGAAAAAAGCTAACGACGAACGAGCGTGTCCACTAGGTCTAATCGCACGACAAAACCGATCAACGCACGTTGATCTAACCGATATAATCTATCACTATAGAAATATTGTTTTGTGGTGATTTGAAGCACGTGCGACCTTGGACAATCGCATTATTACTACAGCTACTATTACTACTACTACTACTACTACTACTACTACTACTACTACTACTAGCACGATTATTATTCGAGTAACCAGTGCATTAATTAATCTCATAATCGCCCGTTTCGTGGTGATAATCTAGCGCGTTATATCTACAACAATACGTGCGCACGTGATAATATCATTTGTTTGAAAACAAACAGTTTATGTTTTCATTTTTTTATTTCACCCACAGTTAATAAATACATACACGTGCAAACATCATTGTTCGTGTAACATATCGTCCTAAACTATCAGAATATGTTATTAGACGAATTAATAGAATACGAGTACATGAACCGTGACACATATTACTGGAATTTAGGGCTTATAGTGGAGTGGTACGTAAGGGAACTTAACCTCTTCTCCACTGTGCTTAAGAAGTGTACTTTTTAATATTTCTTTGAACATTTTAATAGAGCATTCAAATTGTTGACCAAAATAATCGGTCTCATTAAAAATTACCAATTAATAACAAATACCTATAGTGCATTTTTTTAAAAAAAATATATTGTTTTATTTTATGATTATCAATTATTACGTCTCTTCATAGGTAGGTACTTACACCATTTTCTGATAGTCCAAAAAACAGTGTTATACATACAATAATAAACTCATACTATATTTTAATTAATAATTATGCATTATAATATAAGTTATTTACTAATAAATATTATAAAATATTATATTGTTTATAAGTAATTGTATTGATAGGTACTTGAAAAGCTCTAAATAGTACAGATCATGGACTCCCTGCGTTTTTTGCCACTTAAAGCCAAGAGTAGATCCAGCATTTTTTTAAGGTCATATGGTTGTAGAAGAAATTATATAATATAACTTAAACCTCTTCCCCCACCAAAAAAAAAAAAAAAACAAATTTGACAATATTGTACTAAAACTGTCAACATTTATTTTTATAATCTATTATCTAGTTCTTCTAAATATACCTTATTATTAACATTATTTTCTTCCAACGAGGGAAACAAGACACAGACGCAACAAAAAAATACATATCATGTTGAAACATATGCAATCCGCATTTCACTCAGAATCTTAAAATAAATAAAATATTTATTCTCAAAAAAACTACATATTAGATATCAAATAGAATTATGAATTATTTGAACCATCAAGTATTTACATTATTTACAGCATTTTAATTTGGTATTTTTATCTTTTCTTTGATTTCATAAACCATTTACTGTATATTTATAGGACATCTGCATTTATGAGCATGGTAATGCCCTATAAATGTATATGATGTAGTTTTTGTTTTTCTAGTGTTGTGTAAATTGGTCTTCCATGTTATACTTAGTTCAAATTAATAAAATTGAATAAATTATGCTTCCCGATTTTGGGAGTGAACTTCATTTCACTACTAAATTTTCTACAATACGTTGTTTTATTAAAACATTTGATTTTTCTACAAAATACATTTTTAAAAAGTATTTTAGTTTTATTTCTTCCTGGAACATCATTTTCCTGTGTTTTCATACTCGCACAAGCTACATTTCTAAATTATCTCAACGCTTTCGTTGTCACTTCATTAATAAATTATCAACGGCTTGACAGATAAATAAATTACGACATTAACCATACGCTAGAGCGTATCCAGTAGACTGGATATAATTGTTTTAAAATCTGTACACGTTTTCGGTATGTTTGGACTGTTAAAACATCACTGAGTAAAGCAAAAACCAGATTCCATCAGATTGGCATGAATATTATTTCGGAATTCCATTTTGGGCCATTGAAATGGACCCTTAAAATTCATATACAAATAAGCAGATATATGTCGTGTAGAGAGCTTTTTATCATTAAATTAAATTTAAATTTTAGAAATTTCACGAAAAACCTATCCTCAAACGCTCCTCCTCCTCTCAACTCATGGACACTACTAGTGTTCATAATTCACACCTCCGATCCAAAACAATCAGTTCCCCCGACGTTCTGCATACCCTTGCACTCTGAAGTGAGGATGACGATAATTGTCAATAGTTTGTCATCCGAATCGTCATCATCTTCGTCGGTACGCATTTTATGTAAAATATTCTGTCGAGTATAATGCGTACGCGCGCCGAGGTGGCGGCGGCGGCGGTGGCGATGACGACGATGTGAGAGGTCAACGACCCGTCGCGCGGTCCCGTTTTCCGTTCGTCCCGGCAAATATAATATTATTATTTTTAGAAACGTCGCGCGATGCCGTGAATCAGTACTGACGAGCGAGCACTCGTGATAATTCTGCACGGACGCAAAGTGTGTACATACGTGTGGCCGGGTGGCCGGCTGGCTCGGTGGCGACGACCACGGCGATGTAATGGTTATTTCTCTTCGAATATCCGTACGCTCCGGCGTCCCGATATTTTCGACAGTAAAACGGTTTTTCATTCCTATACTCGTACGTTCAAACGCACGCGTTTTCATCTCTTCGGGGCGCGAGGAGCACGATTGTTTTAGCATTATGTTTATACACATCGCATGATTGCTGCAAAACGCGATGCTGAACAGTGCAGTAGTTACGCTAAAATTGCCTTATTATAATCGGCATGTTCTATGGTAAGGGGAAAAACGGAGAAAGCGGGAAAGTGAGGGAGTCGCCAGGAGCCTAACATTACCTCTATCACCGTGTGGAAAGCGCGTTCGCCCTTTAATGATATGAAATATTTTTAAAAATCCGCATACATCTGGTCGTTCGTGCATTAGATTTATAATGTGCAAGGCTTACCTGTTAAGAAATCGAATAAAATTATTCCTTTACTGATATTATTGTGTTATTGTACTTTCGTATTTCAATATCTTTTTTTAAACTAACCTATAGGGGACTTTTAGCGCTCAGAATCTCATAGAAATGTCGTATTATTACCACCGAAATATACTTAAACTCTAGTTTTATATTATTGTACTACTCTACAGGAAAATTAGCAGTTTATTACGCTTGAGGGTTAAGCCCGCCTGGACTCCTGTGACGATACACATGTTTTATATCCATGATACGGGCAAAAGAGCCGCACGCTAATAGCGTAAAATATTTTCCTGCGTCCAACGATCGCGTTAATAGATTTAAAAACACATTTAAATTGTATATTTATACGTACACGATCTAATAAGAGAAACATGATAAGATGTATTACATACGTTTAAAAGATATCGTTGTCTCTGTATATAAGTTCAAAATACAAAGCTAATGTCAAATTAAAATAATTTGGTTTTTTCCTTATTATACCTTATTATCGAGCTATATCGGACAAAAATATTTGTTTGACGATAATAACTGTTTCCGAAGAAAAAAAATTAAATGTTTCGTTTCTTGAGTCCTCAAATTATATATAATTATATAATATATAATATTAAATACGACTATACGAGTATGTGTATAATTGAACCCCTTCAAAAACTTATAGGATGTAACTTGTTATAAGCTATCATAGTTTATGTATAAACTGTAGACACTCCCAGAAAAAATTTAAAATACGCCACTGCTATGCAGTAACGTAGTAATGTAGGAAAAGTCCCCGGTGCAGTAAGGAAACTATGCTTCATAACTAATATTAAATTTGCATGAAAATTCAAACTATAAAAAACATTATAAATGTAAATACTTACTATGAAAAAATAAATAAATAAAAAGGATTAATAAATATACAAAGTAAAAAGGAAATCCAGTTTATTGTTACAAAAAAAAAAAAAAAATTGCATACTCTATGAATTATAGCTGTGAAATTGTGAAATTACCATTTATGATTTTACCATTAAATACATCAATAATTCTAAATTTTTTAAGAAAGTGTAGTTTCAGATTTGTCCTATGACCTTAAGACCATCTGTGCTCTGAAGCCCCGATGTACTGATCCACTTTATTTTATGATAGCTACTCCATTGACACTAATACAGATAACGTATTATATTGTTTTGAAAAGTATAATAATTCTTACAATGTACTGTTAAACTATACTTAAATTATAATCTATTTGCCTACGGTTTATTTGAGTGAAATTTGAGTTAAGTGAAAAAATATTTCGATAGTTTTTTATAAACATGTTTATAAAATAATAAACAAAATGTGACAGTTTAGATTTTATTGGGTTTTGCACAATCAGGCATATTTTCATATTTTTAGTACTCTAAAATCTTCTAAAACCGTTCTTAAACATTAAATTATAATTTATAAGTGTTTTAACTATATTACATTATTTTTATGTACATTTTTTTTCTAATTGTTCGGAAATTAATGTTGAGGTATAAACTGAAGCGTAAGATTTTAACATTATGGTGACGTGGTTAGACTACAATCATTATCATTCTTACAACTAGAAAAACATTCCATTTTTATGAAACGTACAATTTCTCCATCGCAATTCCAAAATTATTCATTTATCTTTATTCTTTTTTTTGAAATCTAACTACTATGCTAGCATCTAAAGTAAAATTAATCGATTCATTTAGTTTTAAAGAGGAAAGTTATAACTTCAACGTATTTTAATTATGGTAAATTTATTGAATATCGTATTCTTTACTGTATACAAAACGAACGAAATTTAAGTATTTAATTCATATATTATTAAAATTATTTAAAAACATATTTTAGATTAATAAATAGTTATTTGGTATATTATTTTTTTAAAGATATTATGTGCTTCTAAATCAAAATCAAAAACGAATAAAATATTTTCTATCAGATAGTTATGATGTTTATTCCACAATCATTCTCAAAATACATTTTGAAATGAAGATGTTCTTTTTGTTTTGTAAACAACTTACTTTTACCAAATTATTTAATGATGTTTTTTTAAACTATAAAAGTTTTTTCTTGGAAGTATTTTTTTACTTTTTCAAATAATGGTATCTTCACTCATGTATAGTATACTCACCAACTCCATTTCTATTATGTTATTATTTCATTCATTTTTTTTTTATTACTTCATAACATAGTTGATATTTTTTAGGTAACTGCACTGTTGTTTTAGTATATAAATTGTTCAACCATATTAATTATTAATATATATTCGTATATTATGAATTATATATATAATACTATTTTTGAATCTTTATATGAAAAAAATGTAAGTCGAACATTTAACGAATCCATTTAAACTAGTTATATTTTTATGTAAATGCTAAACAATTTCTTTTGTTTGAATGTATAGTAGAAATAAATTAGCTCCAAGTATATGTTACTCAATTATTCAGATGCATCAGATGACACATAACGTCTAGAACTTAAAGATTTGTATAATTTACCTTCGCAAAAATAATAAAACTTTATACTCGTACAGATCCACAATGATTTACTGTCAGTGTGTTGTGTTTGCATGTCCTTTGTTTTTTTTTATCTTAGATATTTAAAATTGATCGCGAGATCGTTTTTCAATTGCGACGGTCGACAGAAATGACAATTATCATCAAGTTAGCAATTCAGTACATGATTTTGCATACTCAATGTTTTAATGAGATTAAAATAAATCACTAACAATAATATAATACGTGTTGTTATAATTATTATAACAACACGTATTATAGAATGATAAATTACGAAGAAAATTCGTTTTCATAATTTTCAGTTATATAACACGAGTCTAGATTTTCTTTGTTGCTGCAGTATAGTTATTTGATTTTATTAATTTCTACGTCCGAGAGCAATTTTACTTTGATAATTGTGAACATACAGATAAATTAGCATTAGAGATAATATTTAAAAATATATTAACAAAAAATAAGAGTCGTAATGTTCAAATAAATTTTGAAAAAGAAACAATTAAAAGTAAAATATTTATATTTAATTATAATAAAAACTTTCTTTGTGATTTGAGTCCATAAATGCATCTTACACGTCAATCACTAAGACTTAAAATCTAAGAGAACGGAGTTCAAATTAATAATTAATTATTAAATGCATAGTTCTATGTATAGTAAAAAAAAATACGTATTAATAGTAATGTTTTATAATTCTTTGAAATTATGCAAGTGCTCCCCGGTTACTAAGCCAAATGTATCTATTATGCAATAATGGGTCATGGTGATTGTTTAAAAATTTAAAAAAATAGTAAATATATGTCAAATGGAGTGTGATTTTATTGATTCATATGGAAAAATTGAAAGTTGAGAAAAGCGTAGACCCACAATTGTACTTCATTTTAATGGGTACTAATAATTGTTATTTTAATATGCATATAGTTTTTTTTTTTCTTAAAATATTCTTACATTTTTAAATATACGGTACATTAGGCGGAAATTTCCTTCAAAAACCTAAGATCATGATTTGTGAATATACAAAATAACCAATGTATACTTTGTGATAAATATTGATAAAAATAAAAATATTCTACAGTTTTTATACCAAAATCCCCCAGATAATCTAACAGTATAAATCTTTACACCTCTACATATATTAAAGACTTAGCATAGTTTTATTGGTGCTTTTTCTAAAGTATATGAAACATTTAAGCAAATATAGATAAAAATGTACGGTAGAATTGGAACAATAACTTTATGCAGTTTAAGCGACATAATATGGAGTTGTAGGTTAGATGCATTAAACTCAATTCTTTCCAATTTTACAGTCATTCACAAAACTCAAGAAAAAGTATCAGAAAAAGGTTCAATCAATGGAATTGATATTTCTTTATATTAAACTTTAAATTTATGTTCTGCATAGTTTTTTTAAATTATGTAAGGCGAGAAACTAATATATTTTCATATTATATGCAATTCCCTAGTAATAGTTATTTTAGTGTTAATATAATGTTACTACAGACAGTCAAAGGCGTGCGTGGATTTGTATACAATAATTTTGGTCCTCATCTTAACAAAACATGTAGGTAGTATGTATGTAGTAGTATGTAGGTATATTTAATAAATTATCATTTATAAATAATTAAATAAATAAAACTTAAATTTTTTATTTAATATTGTGGTGTATTAATTCCAATGAATATGTTTTCCTTAAATCTTGTATATTTTTCTCAGATAACTTTAATTATTTATGATTTGTACTTTTTTGTTAATTGTAGGTGATATATTATCATAAAAAGCTTTTGTACAAAAATTTAAAAAATGTAGTATTATTTTTTCAATTACGAAACATCATATATTTTTTACCAAATATTTTAGAATAAATAACATTTAATTTAAACAATAAAATACGGAGTCTTTATTCTTAAATTAAATTGTAGAGCTCCATTTACAACATTTCAGAGGGAGTGCCCGGGCACATTCGAAAAATTTAAATAAATTTAGATCAGAAACAGAGTTCAATAAAACTTGGAATAAAGCTATGGAATTACCGAGAAAAATCAATATTAACTATCCATAACTTCTCAGAAACAGAACTATTCCACTGAAACGGAGTGGAGGTCAAGTTAGTTCTTCAAACATAATATGTATTCAATATATGTATAAAATTAATATTTATAACAATTTTTTTTTTAGATATTAATAATAAAATAAATACAAGACAGATTAAAAGAAAATGATCTGTATATCCAACAAGCTATAAAGGATTTTACAGTTGGCGAAAAATCTCAAAAGATTCAATCAATTGGTATGTGACGTATGTAAAACATATTTTAATAAGGTTACTATTAACTATTGAACCTACTATGTTTAGTTGGATGTTTGAAAATAAGTATAATGAGTTCAATATGAAAAATAAAATAGTATACGAATATTTATTATGTGGTGCTGTACAAATATAATTGATTAACTATACGAAAATAATAAAAGTATTTTAACTATAATAAAAAGTAATACTACATGTGAAAAAAAATTTAAGAAAATTTTCAAGTTAAAAACGTTTAAAAATTTATTTAAAAACCAGCATGGATTAAGAGTGTTTAAAAGAAAAAAAAGAAAATAGGAAGAATATTTTTCGGTTAAATGTGTCGTTGCAACACACACTATAGTTGTGCGATATCGACACATACAATCGTTCCACAACTGATCTTTCTACTATAAAACCAAATGGCTCAGTTTTATACACACAAAATAAAACTAACCAAAAATCTAAAATTCACGATTTATTTTCGGTGCTTCCTATAATACGTCGCTCTTCGTTTCGATAAGTATGAGCGTTATAAAATAACTCGCACGTTTTTACAGAGCAACGTTCATACGAGTGAGATTCGACTTTTCTCGGAAACGGTTAACGGTATACGCGCAGTACGGCATGTAATGTTATAACATACGTGCGCGTTTCGCGCGCAAATCGATAATTGAAATATCCTATTTGATTTATTCTCGAAGGGACGGACGCGCACACGGTACTAGGCAAAATCGAACTAGCGCACACCTGCCTCGACGAATACGCACGCTGTTCAACCAAAGTATTTCAATAATATAACCAAAATGCGCGTGAAACAATGGCAATACAAATAACGATAGTAACGATTAAATGCAGATAACTCGGACATGGATGTTGTTTTATTTGTGAAATTTTTCCATAGTTCGGATTTGTTACTAAGAAGGTTTTTAAATTCGTTTAGTATGAATTTCCATATCAAAGTTGTTATATTTTATTTAGACCACAACGTTTTACGATTCTCAGCATTTTTTCAGATTTTACTGCAATTTTGTTAATTTTCCTTGAAATTGCAATATAAATTCCGATTTTTACAAACGCTTGAATTTTTCCTAAGGTACCTACAAATATTTTTATTAAAAAAAAAAAATTTGTTCATTTTTTACAGCATTATGAAGCAATACATCAGGTCTGTTCTGACCTATATGGTCGCCTATACTAACGCATTTTCTGCCCACCTACCCCACAAAAAAAATTTCATATCTGAGCACTGTCCAGAATTATGTTAAACTGTAAAAATGTTATTACAATTATTATTAGTTATTACTTAAACATATTTCATACAACGATCACAGTAAATTATTATTATTCAAGTAATTTTTATGATAATTTTTCCTGAGATTTGATTCATAAAGCCGTCCTTGTTTTCTGAACACCTTGCGTACCTGGTTAGCGTGGCCCTGCAGCACATTTACAAAGTTTTTTAGTGGAATAATTTCCGAGCCATATTACGACTATCGTGTGCGTATCGGCGACCGCCGTAAACACGAGGCTCGACTTGCGCGCACACGCACCAAATGGACACACGACGACGTAACGTGTCACACGTATTTGTGTAGCATACGTTCCGTACGTAATATTATGCGTGTACGTGTATGTACGATCGTATTGTATTATTGTACGAACATCGTTACGTACACATACGTATCCGTGTAACATGTGCGCGTGCGACGTACACGAAACCGTGAACGTGAATGTGTGCGTGTACGCGCGACGCGCACACAGACTATCGGCGGCTTCCGCAATCGTTTCATTGTTGTTCGCTTTCTTTTCGTACGTCGACCACACCGCCGTCGCCGACGTGCCACTACCATTACTACCACCACCATCACCACCACCACCACCGCCGTCGTTACCGACACCGCCACCACCACTCGGCGGTGCCCACTTCTTGCCGACACCCCCTCCGTACCCCACCATCATCGCTGCTGCGCCGAGAACGACGACGACGCTCGACCACGGCCGCCCGGTGCGCCCGATCAGCCGCCGCCGACGTCAGTCGAGTGGAGTGAATCGCGTCGAGCCGACGGATGTTGTCGTTCGCGTGCACCACACAACACACACATACACACACACACACACACACACGCCCGTACTCAGACACATTCACTCACACCAACACCACTCGTACGCGAAAACCTACCAACGCCCGCCGCCGCCCGTCGTAAGTGAACTGCTCGAACTGCACGTCGATCGTGTTATTGTTAATATTTTTTCCTTCTGCTGTTCGGTGTCTCCGTTTCCGTCGTCCAGTTGCTCGCTAGTGTCTGTCGGTGGTCGTGTGCGTGTGCAGTGTACGCGCGTCGCAAAAGAAAATTCATAAATCGTTTCGTTCGCGTGTTTTCTCGTGCGCATTCGTGTGGTGCCGTTCTCCGTTCTCTTCTCCTCCGTCCACCAATACCCGCGTGCGCTCGTCCATCATGTCCTTTGTGCGTTGTATGTGAATCCGAGCGCGCACCCGTACGCTCGTCCGCCCGTATTCTTGCAGTGCGTTATCGCGCTCGTACGATTTTCTCCCGGTTTCCATTTATACTCCGGTTTATACCGTTTGCGCTCGGTGAACCGCGGTTGTGTTCGCGTGGTCTCCGAAGAGTGTGGTTCGCGTACGTAAATTACAGTGCTTCCCCCTCCTCCTACCCCAATTCGTCTCGTCGGTTTTTTCGAATATCTCACGGCCAGAAAACTTCTCCGACCCGGTCGGGGACGTCATTCGACTCGTGTAAGTTGTTACGGTTTTTATTTTTTTTTTTTTTACTGTTCTTTTGTGTTCTGTTTTGCATTATCACCGCGCTTGACCCTCTTCCAAGTTTTCACGCAACAACGAAAGGTATACACTAACGTGATTTTCATAAACATTATTATATATACCTAGGTATACGAATGACAGCGGTTTTCATATATATATTTTTAATTTTTTTTTTTTTGCTTTTGCGGCTTGTTCCGTCCTAGTAATAATTAGACCGTAAAAAAAAAAAATAAATAAAATTATGCCGCCTCTTCGTCGTTGTGTAGGCGCTTAAATTGTTATAAATTCGTCACCGTTTTCGGCCAGAGAAATTATTCAGCGTTACTTTTACCGTTCACTACGGTTCTGCCTACGTTCTCGTGTACCTATTCGAGATTTCGAATTGGATCGTAATTTCACCTTAATGTCGTAAAATTATGTAGTTTTTCAGAAGAATTTAATTTTTATAGGTTATCAATTGAACATAATATTAACTAGACCCTTCGCATGCAAATCCGTATTTCATGTATGAAACAATAATGGCAATTATTAAATCAATTGGGTGTAATACTAATCATCGCTTTATAGTTCCGTTATGTTACAATCTCGGTTACAATGGTGTACACGTATGCCATAGTACATCATAGTTTCGTTGACTTTATGCACCTGTTTATTGTGGTATTATATTCTATACATGTTACTTAATGTATTGATACATTATTTTCGTTATCTATGTATTTTTTTTTTTATATAAACTATGTCTCTATTGTATTAACTAGTGAAATAAAATTGTAAGAAAATGTGATATATTTAACAGATAATATGCGTTAATTAGTGTTGTACATTTTTATATATGACTGTTGTGTTATTTACAATTCTGATTTTTTTTTTGTCTTTGAAGTCTTAGGGTTTGGGAAGTTTAGGCTACATCGAAACGAAACTACTAATAAATTATGGTTATTAACCAAAGTTATAGCTTAAAAATATGAACGAGTTCAAATACTCTTTGTCCGATATTATGCGCGCTTCGTCTATAAATGCATAAATGTGCGTCTATGTGGTAGGTATAAATGTATTAGTGCAAGTGGACATCTTTGAATCTTTAATGTTTACTTGTATTTGGTGGCGTAGCAACTATGTAGCAAGTGGTTTTGAGTAAAACGAAATTGTCACTTTTATTGTCGTTTATTTCCGGGCAGTGGGTATTGAGACAACTGCCATGTTGTATATAATAAAAAAAAAAATTGTGTACGTGGAAAAGCCTGATGCAATATACGAGTCTAGTACCATTCTAGTAAACTCTGTCTCATTTTCGGTTCACATTTCAATTAATTTGAATGAACATTGTAGTGTTATAGGACTGTCTCATATTTACACACTAATTAAATAACTTAACTTTCATATAGATCAATGAATATTATCTTATTTTGCAAGAAAATAATCACATTAAATATCGAACTTTGTGAATTAATATTTTTGATTTTACCATTAGTCGGCAATTTTAAATGCGTATTGTTGTATAAGTACTTTAAATGTTTGTATATACACTATTCGATGCTAAATAAAAAACATGTTCAAAAATTTCAATCGACACGTCGATAAAAAATATTCTCTATAATTTTTATGTGTTTTATTCAATTATACTTGTTTTTAAATTGCATAATTTTAGTATTCATTGGAAAATCGAAAAAGATTTTTTGTGTTGACTACCCGTGAAATATTTAAACTTGGGGAATGACAGTAAAATAGTTCCAATTTTAAAATTCATTGCTATGTTACATTAATATTTAATTAATCGAATTTAATACTATCGTCAAACGTTAATATTACAGTTGTTTAATTATGTTTTACCTCAAACTACATTTATTATTATTTGTTTATCTATGACTTAATTTCACTTGTACTTAACAGAAAAATTTGAAATTGGAATAAACTATTAATAGCGAATTCTAAGTTTGTTAGTTTGGATTTTTATTGTGATACATACATTACTGAATACATATTCTGAATAAAAGTTTAGAAGACTTAAAATATAAATAGTTTTAATAACGTTATGATTACAAAATGTCCGATGTTGACTTAAAAAAAAAAAACTTTTTTTGATTGCTTTTACAGCTATTACATAAGTATGTAATTATTACTTTTTTCTGTTTTCTTTCAAGTGACTTATTTTTTGTTACCTACTATCATAATTTTCGAAAATAATACTTTCTGAATTTGTAATTTGAGTGTATTTAATTTTAATTGACTGTAGAATTTGAAAAACTAAATGAATATAATTTCATGTCCCGTCGCAAACAAGTGAATTCAATAGGCATACACCTGTTGCTCTGATTTTTTCTTTCAGACTATGCCATTATAAATAATAAATCTTTAGTTCTTACCTAGAATTAGTAAATATGCTAGCGAATACGGTATTCATTACAATCGGTCTGTATCAGTAATATTAATCCAATTTTATTTTGATTAAAACAAAATCAAAGGTACAAAATTAACTTGTAAGAAGTTAATACATTATGATGAGATAAATAATATTTTGAAATGTTTTGGAAAACTTCTTTGTATTCTCAAAAAAAAAAAATGTTTTTAAAAACAAAACGTATTGTATTTTAGTCTTAGTATCTAATATCTATAAATAACTTCTAAAATTAAGATTACATTTTAAATTTATAAAATAGCAAAAGAAATTTTGATTTATTTACTATATAATTTTGAAATATACATAAATATTAATAAAATATAACTATGTAGTTAGTAAGTACTTTGTTTTGATAATTAATTTCGTTATTTTCTATCAAAACTTACCTAACCTATATTTTAAACATTTTCCCTTGTTATACCTCTTGTTTATTTTTATAACTTGCGTAATAATAATAATAATAAAAATCGTGTGCATGTTTGAACAGTTTATTGATAAAATGCCCATGAGGCCATAAAAATATTCTCTGGAGGTTAAAAAGAGTTTGATAGAAGATTTTTCTTTGCGGAAGTATAATGGCTTTCTTAGAAGGAGTCGTTGTCACCGTTAATTGACAATTTGATGATTTTTTGTAAAATTGACTGAAGTTTATAATTACTTGTTTATTTCATAGTTTTAGTTGCACGATATTTTATATTAAATAGTGTCTTTAAAAAGATTGTATTTTTTGTTTTCGTCGAACTCTCATATATATTTATTTCACTTATATAATAATGAGTAATTTACTTATACTTAATGTAGTAATGTAGGATTTATTACAATTTTATAAGAAAAAGTAAAAAATGGAGTTCAAAATACTTTTTAAAATTTACGAATATATACACGTGTCAAATTCGAAAAAAGGAAAGCAATACGCACGGGAATCGTTAAAAACTTATTTCTCTTCGTATATTATAATACGGGTCAATGGCCGCCACCCTCTTTGTGTGTACTGTGTAGTTCCTCTTTGTCATCACACACACACACATACACACACAAATACATAAATATATATATTTTATATAACATATATAATAACATTACTTTCCATGTATTTTATGTATGAAATATTATATGGCGTAGGTATACGTTACAAATGCGATTTAAGCAATTTCGTCTTTCCCCTTAAATTGTTCTTTACATATATTTATAATCAGTTTAAATCGTATCCAAATCGATTATCGTTTTCGTTGAAGCGAATTACGGAAAATCGGCTAGTATATCATTATATTTATCACTTATGTAGTTAAAATATAATTAAACTGGTAAACGAATTATGTATTGTAATTAGGAAGAAGGCTTACTCTTATCCACAAAAGAAAAAAAAATCAGTTTTATTTATTATATTTGTTTTCGAATATTAGTATGATGAATATGTTTATCATACTAATATGCAATCATTCCATTACTACATGTAAAATTATAATGTTCAATATAAAATTGTACAATAACTTAGATTATCTGCAGTTATCATCAGTGCAGGATCTAGAAAATTTACGCCCGGTGCTAATAAAAATGCAGTGCTCTTGCGTAGATTGTAGGAGGTATATTCATAATTTTTTTCATTTTTCATAAACAAGCGATTTATACAAACAACGCACAGGCCAATCATACCCGCTTACCCCGTCCTAGATTCGACACTGGGTATCATAATACGTTTCATGTTACCGATTGCACGAATAAGATCCCATAAACCTTCAAAATTTTCAAATTTGGTTGTATTTAATATTTCTGCAGTGATAATAATAATAATAATAATAATAATAATATATTCTACAATTGCAAATTCTTCTCAGACTCTGAATTGATATCGTCAGTTTTTCGGATTCGTTATTTATTGTATTTGACCATGCGTAGTATGCTCTTGTTGTAATATGTTTGTAAAAACTATTCGTCGTGTTTAGAAATCGAATTCCGCGCATTCCGCATAACGTGAATACAATAGAAAAGTTGAAGGTTATATTATTATAATTGTGTCGTATCAAGATTTTTCTCATGAAAAGCTGCATGATTTTGAAATATAACGCAACTGAGGAAATTTAATCCTTGCCAAATCGTGTACTTTTCCTCTATTTGCTACATCGTCATTGGTAATTTTAGCTGGAGAGAAGAAGATATTCCTCTTCTGCCCTCGCACGCCATTAGTGACACTACTTCTACTTTTTCCTTTTTTGATTCAGAAAAATTAAGTAAAGTCTTCATATAACTGAATGTGCATCTCGATACACATATTCGTATACTATTACAATACACAGGCTTTCTCTTGACATGAATAAAGTAAAATCCAATATTTTTTTCCGATTATTCTATTAATCGTTTCATTTCATCGAAAATTTACCTATCATTATTGATTGTTGTATTAATTACTAAACTAATTAATTACTGTACTAATGTTGTAGTAAAACGCTCGTTTTTCGTCGACATCATAGAATTTCAAGCAAGCGAGCACAATATTATGATAACGAAATTCTTATATTATTTATATTATTATCATCTATACGCAACACATACACACACTCAACCAAGTTTATAGGTAATATAGACGATTATTATCTCTCACGACTAATGTTCAAGGACGCGCGTGCAGTGCACTCGTGTGTGTGTGTGTGCGCGCGCTCGCGCGCGTTGCATTGCGGGCGGGCGGGCGGCATCATCTGTGGCCTACATGGAGTACGCCGCGACTGCATTGTAACATCCGTATTCGTCGGCTATGGCGTTTTGCACGCAAACTGCAACAATCTCGCGAAACCCTGGCTGTTTTACGTCGTCGACGTGGCTGATGCCGCCACTGCCGCTTATTACCGGCGATTATTACTGAGAGGTTTGCCGTTCGCGATTCACTTTCAATGATAATTAACGCGATTATTTTATTTCTAAATCTCATGGTTGTGTTATATTCTGATTTTTATTCGTCTTCCGATCAAACATCTTCTCTTTTCTCGTTCTTTTGTCGCTCAATATTGCATTCCTAGGATTGATTCTAATCTCCTTCATACCATCACCTAAATCTTTCCGTAGAATGTTTATAAATAGAATACGTAGAATACTTATTAATATTATATTTAATTTACAAATCACCGTGAGTTTCTTAGCGTTTTATCATACGTTACTTATACTAAATATATATTTAGGTGGAAAAAATGTTAAAAGTTCAAGTACGTTTGGAAGAATATTGGAATCGCATTTTATAAACTGTACTTTTTTGATCTTCATTACTATCTTCTATTTCCAATGTCCATTAAACAATCACAAAATATTCATATTGAAATATTGGAAACTTTATACATCTCTGTTTGATTTATTGTAGCGATTCATTTCCAGATTGGCAATAACTAGTATTTAAAAATTCGATTTGATGGTTACACATTACATAACGTAGGGTTACCATACATCCGGATTTTAAAATGTCCAGATTTTACAAAGGTAACCGTTTAACGTGATGCTATTGATACAAAAATGTATTAGGTGGTAGATTTTATAACACATTATTAATTATTATTAATATTATTAATTATATTATTATTATTATTATTATTATTTATTATTTAATTAATATTATTAATTTTACTAACATATTTAACCTAATAACTTATGTAGACAATTTATTCATAGATTTAAATAAAATTGTATTAATGAAAGAACAATATTGTTTATCTTAAATTCTCCCCCCTCCCCTGAAACGGAACTGATGTCCGGATTTGGTCTAAAAAATTTTGGTAACCCTACATAACGTCATAAATATATATTTTATTCTAATCTTGATTGGTTTTTTGTTTTTATATAGTCAAAATTTTTTAACTTTTTTAATTATTTTTCATAATCAAAGTACAGTTTTTAACATTACTAAAATTTAAAATAATATGTAAAACAATACATTTACAAAGATATTTTATCATATATTTTGTTTCTTTACTTACCTAATTTTCTATATGTTTGAATTTAAATTTTTTGTACATTAATTTGCAGTTTATTAACGAAATACCAGAAGTAATGTTTAGTAGAAAAGTTAAAAATGGGTAAATGTTATTCTCTATTGAAATTTAATTTTGAAAATGTTGGTAAAATAACTAGTTTTATTGAGTAAGTTTTATTTTAGTAAGTAAATTAGATACCAATAGAGTACATTAAAATTGTAAAATTGTACTTTTACCTTTTAAAATTTTTAGAACTCTCTGCAAAATTACTTAACATATGTACTGTGACAATTTAATTGTTTTATTATTAACAGCCTTAAATATGTCTATGTTTATATGTACTTAGAAATCAACGACTAATTACGAAAATTACAATATACATACTAAGTAGTATCAAGTTCGGTAATTACCAATCAACTTTTATTTAATATATGTATCATAATACTATTTGAACCATGTTTATATGTACTTGGTTCAAATAGTATTATGATACATATATTAAATAAAAGTTGATTGGTAATTACCGAACTTGATACTACTTAGTATGTATATTGTAATTTTCGTAATTAGTCGTTGATTTCTGGCGTGAGAATTTTAATTGTGTACTGTTGACGATGTTATTAAAAATAATTCGCACAAAGAAAAGATAAGCTGTTTGCACATTATAATATGCAACATCGATTTTATGTATACAACTAATCCGATATTCGCTACAACAGTTATTCTTTTTAATTATTTTATTAATGATTTTATTCTTGGTCCTCCTATACTTTACCGACGTGTGTAGAGTACCTACTGTTTATCGCCTTAGGCCTATGTGGATTCCACTACGCTCCTGTTCCGACGTACCTAGTGATATAATTTTTGTTGATGCGTTGTCTCCGTTCTGAGTAGTATTTAATGTTTAGAAGGCCGTTTTTTACGTTTTTGCATATGCTATAATCTTTTTTTTCATTTTTTTTAATATAGTGAAAATTAATGGCTTGTCGATTAAAGAAATCCCGGACACTTAACGATACGCATCATCAGTTAGTAACATATTGTGTTGTGAAACGTTTTTAATTGTCATTTAGCTGTTATGTCGTTTTATGCTATGCTGTTGTGATTTTCTTCTCGACTGATACAGTGGTAAAATTATAGAGTTCATAGAAAAAAACTATTTCGCCACTAAATTTCACACAATGTTCAATTTCAAAATAGATCTAAATTTATGCGACATAGTGAACTAATTATAATTGATAAATATTGAATCACCTTGAAATATACTAAATAAGATATATTTTTTGCAGAAGCTCTTGAAATTTGTTATTAGACCTCGTATTCAGATAAATATGAGTCGAAATGTAACTTTATTAGTTATATTATGTATTATGTCTTCTACATTAAAACAATTATCGTGAAGAAAAAAAGACTTTTTGGTTAGATATTATTTGATTATTAATTATATTTCGAAAATTAAAACAAAAGTTTATTTTTATTTTAATATTTTAATATTTACAAGTACTAATAAAATAAATAATATCTCAATATGATAGTTATATTTATAATATAAATTTTGTAACGTTTCGTAATATCGATATTTACACATATAATTCTTATATATATAGGCAGGGTGTATATACCTTTAAACGTGATTCGACTAAATTTTGATTTATGTTTCACTGCACCTCGGAGAAAATTTTGAATGTGCATTCATACACTATATTTAAACGGTAAATATATTGAAAATAATTCATAATTAGAAAATATGGCATTCAAATATAGAGTAAAATAATTATTTCTTTAATAAATACAGTACTGAAAATTTACAACGTATATATTGTCCTTATTGCAATAATACATTTATGTTGTAAAATACACAGTTTTCAATTTTTATAATGATAAGAACCATAAGGAGAGTTTTTGAAAAATAGGCTATCATATAAATAAATGCATAAGAATTGATTGATGTAGTATATTCTGTTCATTATTTTGTTTAACATATAAATACTTTTATAAATATAAATACCTTTAAATTTATTTTTATTAGCATAAAAATAAAAACAGTATATCACAGATCATAATGTTCTTCTTTTTAAAAGAAAAATACTAGAGCTTCTATTATGTATTTTCACTGAATGATTTTATCTCGCGTAATATGTAGTTTTACGCCTAATGTGTATCACGTCCTCTTACACATAACATTTTGAAAACTTTTGGCTGTATTATTTTTAATTTATATGCATATTATTTTGAAAACGAAAATCGGGCCATATAATATATTTACGACATATAATTATGTACATTTTTCTTGTATATAAACATAATATATTTTGTTTTAATTTTAAAAATCATAGCAATTTGAAAAACTAAATTGTGAAAATATATTTGCATATAATTTGCCTATTTATAAAGTTTTTAATTTAATATTAGTCTGTAATCAGAAACTAATTTTAACTTAAAAATGTATAGATAAATTCAAACAGTTAAAAACAAACTAATTCTTTAAAAATATTAATTGTTATACATATTTTACTATAAATATTATTACCTATTATATTTCCAACTCCTCTGTTCTCATATAAAATACTAATTTAAGTATAAAAATGTCGTCATTGTTTTCATTAATACCTTTATGCCATTGTGGTTCTTGTTCGTTCTTCTTATGTCGAAAATATTTAGGGAAATGTACCCTATAATTACAAATTATTCATAGCATGATAATACTCATATTTACTGACATAATGTCAGTAAATATGAGTATTATGTGTGCGAGTTCAAATGCAACTAAATCAAACACCTTATGCTATAAAATAAAAATAAAAATATAACACTAGTTTGATACAACATTTTTATTTTTCATGAACTTTTAAGATTAGCTTAATAATAACGGTATCATTAAGTTTATTAGTTTATAGCAAAATTAATAAATATTGTTTAATATTTGTTTAAATTTAATTACAATAATGACGAAATAAAAGTTAGTCGCATGAATTTTAATTTTATATGTCAAAATTTAACTAAATATTATAAGAATCATCCTATTTCGGATGTGCTAAGTTCAAATGTGTATACTGTGCATAATTTTTAACATATGAGATGTATATTTCAACACACAAAATTATCTCTTTTATCCTCGTTATTGATTATAGTTGTTTATTTTATTTTAATTTATTGTTAATAACATATTTTTAATCTTTAATTTTGCCCTAAGCCTGTACGACTATGATCCAGTATACTATAAACCATACTTCGTTAACGTTTTCTGGATTTTGATCACAACTTGGCACAATGACATTTCTCAGTTCGCTTCATCCAATATCACCGGATATATTAATTATTATTTGTCCTACGGTATTACAATGATTATTGTGAGTTTAAATTATAATCATATGTAAGTTAGTTTTACGTACACTTAAAGAAAAATTAAAAATATATATATATATACATATAAACATATATATATAATAATTATACGATTTTATGGAAAAACAATAAAAAACAACGACTACTAATTTAAATAAAATGTGTTTACTATTATATACATATACTATTATACATAATCTTCTTCCAGTACATAGTTATACACATACGTCAGCCATTAATAGCGCGGTCAGCTCGGTTCGTCCCGCAGTCACCACATCGCCTTGCTTTGTGTTGTTCCACTTCCTACACGTCATCGTTGTCGTCGTGGTCTAACTGCGTGTGCTCGTGCATATGTATACGAAAATATTTTCTACTGAAAACCTGTCCACGGAGCATATAACATTTATTTTTAGTTCTATCCTTATTTTTGCGTGTTAAATTTTTTCTTTTTTTTTTTCAAATTTTGAAATCTTTCTTTATGATAATTAAAAGAAAAATAATTTCTTCATTGAGCAGTAAGAACAATAATTTTTGATAATTTTTGCATATTCGGCATATTTTGCATATGCTTTTTGATTTTCTTTACGAAGGTAATTTTTTTAAATTTCATTATATTTTTTCTAATATTAGACTCTCAAATCAGTTAATTATATTTTTATATTAGATTTTCATTATAGATATATATCTATATTTATCTATATCTATATTTCATATAGATTATAGTATATTTATTAGTTATATTATTTTATCATATTATAATTAACTTTAACGTGCGTGTACTATCGTCAAATCGCATTTCGATCATGAATCGACTAATTTTAACTTCCAGCTTTTTCTATTGTCATTTTAAATATTTTGTCGATTCATATATAAATGAATAGTGTTGATGATAACGATGAGAAATATTTTGAAGTGTTAAATCTTAGCATAATCAGTATATTATTGCTTTAGTTATAATATAATATATTTTATGTTACTTATAATCATTGAAAAATATTCTATGAAATTTCTATGTTAATTTATTAAACATGTATGAATTAAAACTAAACATTCTAATTAATATACACGCATGAGTAATATGATTAATACTATATACATTAATACATAGATGTCATATGCTTTTTTATTTATGTATAAACACTATGATTTTTATTTTGGCAACTAGGCAAACATTGCATACCATGCACTTCTATTAGTTTTGGTCCAATATAAATATAAAAAAAACAACATAATATGTTATGCATATTACCCACTATAAAACAATTTGTATTTACGCAAAACTATATATACGCAAAAAAAGTAGTATTTAAGATCGATTATTCCCTATCATTAGAAAATGCAGCGTCAATAAGGTTTATTGTGAAATATATTTAGATAGTTATGTAAATAACAGATTACCACATTTTGATGTGCGTTACAAACTATTTTATTTCATTTGATTAAATTTATTATTTTAGTTTATTTTATATTTGCAAGTTAGCTATACATATATTGAAAGAATAAAAATTAAATGTTTTGTATACTTTAATACCGTTATTTTACGTTTTGTACTAATAATGTTTATTCTTGACATAAATTATTTAATTTATGCATAATAATAATTCTTCATTTTTAATATGGATTTTATGTATTATCTAAAAAACTCTTGTATTGTTGAATATTTGACATATTTTTGATAAAGCAGTTATAGTTGTTTATGAATTCAGTCTTAAGTAAGACTGAACCAAAATTACTAGTAATTTTTTTAAAATAAATGTGTAGGTAAGAAATATATAATTATTTAAATTAACTTCAGAAAATTAATCCGATATCTGATTATATCCCTCATAGTAAATTTGAAATTAGGCTGGTAGTGAAAATATATTAAAAGCTATAATCTTGTAATTCAAAATAATAGAAAAATTATTATTTAAATGTTAATTTTTAATTATATATGATTTTGTAAAAATATATTAACCATTCTATGCTCTCTATCATTTATCTAGCAATAAATTGTATAATATTTGTATTTTTTCATGAACCAGTGTTAAATTTATGATACGGTTTTCAATCTTATATGGTCAAAATTGTATGTATAAGTATTGCCATATATTTAATAATAATTATAATACTAGGCAACTGATAACATTTTCACAAAATGACTTGCAAATTTGACATATTCGAAATACAAATCCCTTATTATTATGGAATATTTCAATTATAGGTGCAAATAAAGGGGTTAGAAGGCTTAGCCTCCAAATATTTGTCTTGCCCCCTAATTATTTATCTCTCTTTCACATAATAGGGTAGGATAAAAATTAAAATGTATACAAAAAAAAAAAAAATAGCTGCTATAAAAGTTTAATTAAAAATAAAAAACCATCATTTTACGAAGAAAAACTAAATCAAATGTATGAATTTAAACTATATAGTTATATATAAAATATAATAGGTACACCGGATGCATACATAGCGGTTTGTGTAATATTCCCGTTGGACGATTCCTCGACATGTATAAGTAAACGTCAACAGACACGTATAACAGGATGCGCGAGTTTATTATTACTCGTTAGTTTTTTTTTTTTTAATTTTTTTATATTTAAAAACAAAGTTTCATTATGTTCATCATTTTAACAATGCTAAAGCGATATCAATTCAAAGTTTTGACTAGATATAAACTTAAATCTTATCAAACTAAGCTATAGTTGAATACCAAAAGTTCTAATACAAAATTAATAATTTATTATTGTTTTACATTCATCGTTTTATGTATATCGAAAAATTGACTACTTATACGTTTTCTTTATATTTGTTCACATAAAATATCGCTGGCATATATTAAAATAAAATATGAAAACATAGAGTATTTTTTTTATTACTAACCAAATTTAAACGTATGATTGAATTGTCTATCCGAAATATGTTCATTAATTATTGTTGAGCACAGTTTATTAATATTTAATGAATCATTCAGATTTTTACAAAATACTAAATTACTGAATTCAAATAAAATGTATATGTTATCGTTACTATTATTATTTTTCTTTATAAAAGGAATATAATAATAATAATAATAATAATAATAATAATAATAATAATAATAATAATAATAAGAGGAAGTCACGGACATTTGAATCTGTCTTATACCGTTGCGTAAAACACTCGTTGACGAACAATAACTATCGAATTCAGAAAACTACATTATTCCTTTAACACATCATCGTTTTTTTTTGTTCATTTTAAAATATTTTTTCCATCAATGACGAAGCCAGTGCACCGCTGTCGATATTCCCCGGTGCAACAGCCTTTTGCGGAATGTGTTTGTGTTTGTGATGTGTTCGGGCAGTGACGACGGCGGTGGCGGCAGTGGCGATCGATACCGTTGCCTTGAGCGCTATCTGTACGTATACTATGTGATTGGTGAAAGCGAATATCACTACTGTTCATGATAAACATAATATAATATAATATGTATATTTTACAATATATAGATTGCGTTTTGTACGTATATTTTAATAAATAATATTAAAATATAAACTCAATATGTGTACTTGTCAGTGGCCGTTAACCACCTTTAGCTGATGTTCGTATATTTGTCTACGAAAGAATTTGGGTCATTGTCAATGTAAAATTATTGCTCAATAGTGGTGTCGATGGTATATACATACGCGTGCTCGCACACACGTTATATATGTTACCGAAATTTCTTACGTATCGATATTACCTTTGATCGTCGATGATTATCTCAAAAAATTGAGAGAAAAATAGAAAACTTCTCAAACATTTCACAGTGCATGCGATTTTATATCTTAAATGTTTTCTTTCTCGAATAGAATTGATAGAGTAGTGTAACATTTTAAAGTTGTATAAATTAAGAACTAAAACACAATTCTTCTTAAGTAAATTTTAATTATCTGTTAATAATGTTAAATTTATCGATTCATCTGGAACGTACGATCAGATGATACCAATTTCAAGGTCACTAACAGTCACTGTTATTGACCTAATTTGGTGAACGACTATTATTGTTTAAAATTGCACATATGTTATAGATATCAAAGTCTACTAAAGGTTGGTGTGGTTCGTATAAATTACTATATAATAATTTGAAATTGATTTTTGTGTATAAGATTAAAGTACAAAATGTTTAAACAAACTAAGGTTCAACTATGTAAAATTTATTATGCTCCAGTCCAAGTATTATTAATTTCCATTTGCCTTATTATTTTATTCTGGATTAAAAATCTAATACTGTAAATGTATACCAACTTTTCTTTAAATGAGAAATTAAAATTATTTATAATTTAAGAGTAGATAATTGAAAAAAAATCAAATTATTAAATAATAATGTCTGCACATTTCATTTTTATTTTCTATTTTATTAATAACTGATATTATAAAGGTACACTTACAATCGTAAATTAAAATGATTATGCAAAATATTCAATACTATAAAATCTATAAGAAGACTAAGCTTCAATTAATAATGTTATAAGTATAAACATTCAACAAAGAACTTATAATAAAAATAGTTCTATTCTGTTCTTTGAACTTAATAGCAACATTTGAAGTCTTTTTTATGTATTATTCTAATATTCTATTATTTTGTGTACGAATAAACAATGTTTCTCAAACATTTTGTCCTTTTTAATATTTATTAGTATTTAAATTGAAAATAAAAACAATATACGTCATGTAAGTTATAGTTTTATCAAATACTCGTAGTAGATTTTATGAAATTAATTTGTTTCATTTCAATAATGTGATTGTATATTTTTCACGCTCATTCAATAATATATTTTTTTGATATTTTATTTTATTGTTACTTTTTTAATTCAAACGATTTTATTTGTCAATAGCTTGAAATTAGTGTATAACTAAATAATAAGACATTTTGACGAATGTGATTTGTTATAATTTTTGCTAGAGTTGAATTATTGAGTTTGAATATTCAATATTAATTCTATGGTTACTAATGTTCAAAATAAATATAGAAACAGGAAAAATATGATAATTAAATATACAACTTATATTTTAAAAACACTTTTATCTAAATATTCCCAACGTATATTCTTAAGTTTTTATGCTACTTTTTAGTTTTTTACTTTTTTAAAGTAACCCTTAAAATAAAAGTTATGAATACTCTATAGATTTTCCGATACTTGCCGTTGAAATAATGTATATGCATATGTAACGTAATTACATCTCCTGTTATATGTATAGTATACGTGTATATCTAAATAATGTAGAGTTTATAAAAATGATTGTTTTTTTTTTTATTTTAAGAAAAAATCTCTATCACTGTCGTTTGATCTCTACATTTTTTTTTTTTTTGTAAAATGTGGGTTAGGTATATAAAAGGTTATGTTAGGTATATTGTTATATTGTATTTTTTGAACTTGGTTGAATACATCGCACCATATAAGTCTTTATTATGTCAATATAAATTTTGTTTTCACAAAAAATATTCTAGAATAAATTACGACAGAGTTATTATTATAATATGTAATTTGCATGAACATATTCTATTTGATCTTATATAAGAATATACTAATGATCATGTTACAAATTATAAATGCTGTGTAGTATTTAGTACATTACCAGATGACTTCGGTTAAAAAAAATATTGAATTTCGAACACATGTGCAGTATTACGACGAATGGTATCTATTGATAATATTTTAAATGTTATCTTTGAAATTTTATTCGTACACACAAACTGTTATGAGATAATGCCCTTGAGAATTGCTTTATTAATGCTAAATCGCTTAAATTTAATGACTTGTGATTGGAAGACATGTTTTTTGTTATCAGTCCATTGTAAAAACATGTGTTTTATAAGAAGAAAACTGAATACAAAATTTTAAATATTATTTCTTCACCGCACTACGGATGTATTAGATATGTTCACATTTTGCTTTGTCAACATTTTTATAAATTATATTTTTTATTTTCAAACAGTCCTTAGTTTTTACATACATATATTATTATTATTGATATATTATGAATCTCTGATTTAAAAGAATATGGATTTTTATTTGTATTTAGACAGAATATATACATTTTATGATATTATATTGTTGCACTTCCACCGTCGGTCAAAAGGAATGTGCTGAATAATCCTTTTTTGTCGAAGGCAGGAATATCGTTGCGTATGAATATGAGCGAGGTGGTCCTTAGAAAAACGTATAACATTAATGTCATACAAAATCTTTACTTAGCCTTTTACATAAATTATTGAATTAGTTTCTTATTTACATTAAATATAGTATAAAAGTATAATGATTTGGTTTAATTTAATTGTATTTGGATACCTATATAAGGGTGTTTATGTTATAACAATATATATTGTATCAAATTGTCATACTATAAAAACTCATATAATGCTTATCCGGTTGAGGAAAGTACAGTGGATATAAATCATGAACCCGTATTTTTTATATTATTGTAACATGTATTATTTATATGCCCTTTACACTCAGCAATTAGAACTATAGCATCTATAGCCACCTACGTTTATTAGACTATTTTTCTAATTTTCTATTGCATAAAATTATTTTAACTTGTCAAATAAAATATAAGCTTAATATTTAGGCTCAAAAATGGAATTTTTTCAAAAAAATATTTATTTATTACTGAAATAAATAAAATTAAAAACTTAATTTTTGTATTATTTGTCTGATTTCCAATCTAAAAATAAATGAATAACGCGTGAAAGGTAATTGCGTGTAATGTGATCACTTCTTCATATTTCTAAACGAAATTTCAAAAAGAAAATCCACAATAATGTAAATTAATGAGGATATTTCATGTTCAAACGTAATTTTAACTTTATTTAATATGATTTTTTATTATTCTATTATCGTTGTTTTTAACGAATTAGAAATCAATGATAATCGTACAATAGCTCATACTTGAATCTTAATAACTACGTCAAATTCTGATTTTTTCGTGTGAATTCTAGTAGCATTCATAGCGATTTTGTTATTATTATAAAACGATGCCTTGCGTTAACTCGCGCAAATCGTGTTGATTTCGATGAATATACGCGCACATGTGAACTCAGTAACAAACACTGATAATGAATTGGCGACCGCGACTTACTACTCTGTACTCTGTGCTATTGTACCAACAATAAAACCGTCGTTATATTTATACGTATATACAAAGAGATATTGCGCGTAAATGAATATCATTATTTTATTGTCTCGTTCATTTACTATCAAATATAGTTTGTTTTTTTTCGAAAACGTCGTCGTCATCGCTTTTTACTCATCCCTCTCCCGTTCATCATTGGTTCTTATTTTAACGCAATTATACTTATAATAAAAATAATAACAATAAAATCGTATTTCGTCGGAGAGGGTGTATAAGAAAAGCAAACCACCACTGCCGTACTCATATACACTCGGAGGATTTCGTACATAATATAATGAATACTACATGGCGTTGTCGTGGTTCCCCTCCGATTTTTCGCAGACTATACCAGATTATTCTATGCGTACATAACAATAACAGTTCGCGACCGTCGTCTCGTCCCGCCGTCGGCCGCAGGTGCGCTATAGGGATTTCAGACGCGATACAAAATAACGACAGGTGTTGTCCTGGCTGACCGTAAACGGCGGCGGCGATGACGACTCCACCCTATTCGTAAACGTGCGTACACTAGCTATTACTTTTGTTTACCCCAGCGGAATGCATCGTCTACGTCGCGAGAGGGTGATGGTTACTAGCATTATTTACGATGTTTTATTCAATCGTTTAGATTTTTCGGTCTTTCGCGTGTCTGTAGTAGACACATGTGTTCTATAGTGTATGCGTATTTACGTATATATATATATATATACATGATAAATAAATCGGTGAAAGTATATATTATTTTGGACGACGAAAAATATACGTAACAAAATAAAATCGAGCAAGTGAAATCACAGTTTGTAGTAGGTCAATGTCTGTATAAATAGTATCATCGGTGTTGTGAATAGACTGAAAATATTTTCGACAGATCGTGAAATAGGTACGCAAATGAATATTATAAATATTTACCTATTCCGTCTACTCATAATAAAGCGGGTTTCTCTCTATAAAATAACGCTTAGTCTGCGGCATGTAGTTAAATACAGTTAATCTATAGTTAAATAAGGTTAGCGCTGGAAATGTTTTTGTTTTGTGTCCACTATTAATCAATAAATTAGTTAATTAACATTTTTTTACACAAGATTTGTGTATAATATGATACAAATAATTTCAACGAGAATTTAATGAATAAAACGTGTTATCACATTAAAATGTATAATTAAACTGAACAAATATGTTTTGTGTGGCTTCCAATATAAACTGTTTATCACTTTCTATTGTTTACTATATTTTTAATCACTCACACTTACGTTATTCTAAAATATATATTTATAAATTAAAGTAGGTTTTAATTTTGGAATGTATTATAATTACTATAGTAATTTATTTAAGAAATAGGTACGAAAAAGAATAAAAGATGCTCAATAGCTTAGTAAAAATAGATGTGCGCGTGTTATGCTCGATAATTTGTTGGATCAATAGAATCTGAGGTTTTAATATGATATATGATAAATCATAAATATTTTCAAAGTTTATTTTTTCTCTCCATCTCCATCGTAAAGAATTTATATATTTGGAGTATACGTTCTTAAATCTGTTCGTTGAATATCTATTTTGGCTTCTTTATCGATCTGCGCATAAAAACGTTTGAGGGTGGACCCATTGAACACATACGAGCTATAAAATATACTCGTATATATACATGATGACGTCACCAAATATATTTCAAAACGCATTTTACGATACGTTTTTACCATGCTGCTAATCGTTTATTTACAAAAGTTGTCGATATTTGCTAGAAATTATCAACCATTTTATACACCATATAATATCAACTATTTCTTTGATATTTTAAATTATTATAATAATATTATTTTTCTGCTGCTTTTAAATACTATATTGTTCTTATATTTAATTTTAAACTTCACTATTATATATTAATAATAATAATTTAATAATAATAATAAAATAATAATAATAACAATATAATAAAATAATGCACAATTATTATTACACGCATAGAAAAAAAATCAGAACATAAGAGCACTTATGTTCTTAAGGATTTGAAGATTTTGATAATTTTTAATTTTATATTAATCAGCAGTGGATATGAAGTAAGTTTCTTTTATACCATAGTCCAACTATTATCCGATTATATTATGTTGATGCGTGTACGTTTGAAGCGATAGAATTAAATATTTATAAAAATGTATAATTCGTTTTGTTTTATTTTGGTGATTTTACTCATGTAATATTCTTAAATGGAGTTGTAAATAGTTATATATAAATTAATTATTGCGTTGGTCGACATGTTTTGCCAAGAAGGCTGGAAACCAATGGAAGAATACAATTTGAATGTTATGCTATATTATTGTCAAATGAGTGAAGTAATAAATAATGTTTGTTGGTAAAATGATTATATGCAATTTATATTTATCACAAATTACAATATTATTTTTAAATATTATAATTTACTTTAATTTGAGTAATATGGATGTGTTCGAATAATAATTTATAAAAAAAGGTTTATGATTGTACACTTATTTTCTGCAGATATTTGAGTCATTCAATTTAAGATACTATATAATCAGATATCAGATATTTTTAACAATATTTCGAAAAAAATTTTTTTTTAAATTTGTTTAATCAAAGGTTAAAACTATAAATGTAAATTATCCGCTTGAATTTTAATACACTAACAAGTATGATAATAAACGTGAATTGATTGATTTAACATATATTTTTGATATTCTCAATTGAAACACCAAAAATTAGTAAGTTACTGCGTATACTTATACATGATTTCCAAAATTTATCGATTACCTCAAACAATCACAATTTAATTGATGGCTAGGTTGCTATATTTTGAACAGGACCTTGCACCCGAATCATTTATTCGGGTTTCGGGTTTCGGGTGCTGGATGTATTTGGGTGTATAAAATAAAAATTTAAACAAACATTTGGGTTTTCAAAACCGTTATTATTCAGGTTAATATTGGTTAATATGGGTGCTGAAAAATCTGGATAAAACAGAACTTTTGATGACCCCCTCCCCAAAAAAAAAAAATTTTTTTTATTGAGACCACGTCTATTTTATATTGCTATTGGCTATAATTAGATTTATTTTACTAATAAAGTAATAAAGTGATAAATTATATCATATAATAGGTATAAGAAATAATTAAATACTTAATATTTTAATCAGAATCAATTAAATTATACCTAATTTCTGTGGTATTCATACTTATTTAATAATTATTAAACATTTTAATGGATTTTATTTTCAAGAAATTACCTATGATTATTTGTAAGATTGTTCCTTTTATTATTATTATTGATTATTTAACTCTACAAAATCGAACTCACCACAAGAAATACATACGAAATTATATGTCGCATGAAGAATAAAAAAAAATTGTTCGGGATTTCGGGTTAACCCGAATATTTATTCGGGTTTTGGTTAATACGGGTGTTTTGAAAACAGAATCATTCGGGTTATACGGGTTTCGGGTGTTTGATTTTTTAAAGGTGTTTAGGGGTGTTAGGGGTTTGGGTTAAATCGGGTGCAAGGCCCTGATTTTGAATTTAACTATAATTCTTCGTATGAGAAACTGGCGAATAAAACGAACACTTAATTTCAAAGGGATTTTTATTTTTGTATATTCTTCATATCAAGATTATATATTTGACTATATTTAACATTTGCTTTTTAAAAATATTTTATCAGAATCCGTTTTTTTTCCAAATCTACAGCAATATGTTCTACTTATTATGTTATATATTTTCAACGTGGTATAAATTGGGTTATCGCTCATTATAGTATATAAACAATATAAATATATTCTATATTTTTTTGGTACATAGTTTGTTTATGAGTTATAACAAAAAGCAAATTTGAAATGTAGTATATTTTGTAATGTATTATTTATATAATGTTTTATAAGTAAATTGTAGTATAAGTACTGCTTATTCATTGTAAAATGTCTAATAGTTTAATAGTAAAATCATACGTGAAAACATTATTTAGAATATTTTGCGTTGATGCAAAAAAAAAAATCACTATAATTACATCTATTGAAGTTTCAGTTTTTTTTCGTACTAGTTGTACTACACAATATAGTGTATATTGCTTACGCGATTGCAATTCGAAAAATTCCTATATAACTGTAATCTATAAGTATGTGCGTGTTTTCTATTTATATATATACATGTAAGCCGATGACGACGTTCAATTCCTAACGCGTATCCCGTTCTGTAGAAGTTATGAAGGTTTTCTCATCGGAATTCCCGTGCGTATACTTTCCGCGGCGCGTTTATGCAAATACGCATCCGGCCAGAATTCTCTTTTCGCTTTCTTACCTCTCCATCTTTCCTTTTCTCTCTGTGTGCTCATCTATTTTTATTTTTATTTTTATTTCTCTTTTTCTCTCACTCTATCTCTCAATGACTGAACATGCAAGTCAGAAGTTGTTCTCTTGCCGTACACCACCCTTGACGCTACCAGTTAATGTACTCGCAGTGTATATATGTGTATACACTCGAATTATTTGTGCACACCAGAAACAAGGGTTTAATGATAGTCGATCCCAAAGGCACATAACCCATACATTTATTTTAAATAAGTATCAAACAAGGTATGGTATAGTATTAATACTAATAATATACTTAGTAGCACTGTACCTAGTGTAATCATACAACAGCGCAAGTGCACGTTTTTGTTAAAATTTTAAAAACATCTTCGTTGACCCTATTTAATTACAAGCTGCGACAAAAGACAGTTTTCAGTTTCACCGTCTTCATATATTATAGTCAGAAATTATTATTTATTTTTTTTCAATAAACGTTATTGTGCGTGCGTATCAATAACAGCATTACCGTCGTGTCCCGCACACTATCGAAACTCCACGCGTTTGCAATAGTGATAATATATATATATATGAGTATAATATGGTATAATTATATTAAGTCGCCTACCGTGTCTGCGTCACACGAAGACAGCAATAATAACAATAAACGCGGTAAATGGCCGAGGTGGTCGCCGTTACCCATCGAAACGTCGTCATTAACAACACCGTCGTCGCACGTTATAGTTTTTACGTCTACAGTTACACCACCCCCTGCCGCTTATTGTAGGAGTTTCAATTCCTCGACCACCCCTTCTTTGCACGTCACACGTCAACATACACACACTCACGCGCGCGCGCACAACTATGAAAGGGGTCTTGGCGATTTTTTCCCCTTTACACATGCCGCTTTCGTTATCGTCTGACGGGGATGGCCATAAAGCACGTGGACCATGGCGTGGTGGTGGAAGCTATTGTGCCCACCCGTCCAATGGTGTATGTGTGTGTGTGTGTGTGTTCGTGGCGTGCCCATCGATCGGTGCAGAGGGTATAAGCGAGCGTGCGATGTCGGTGTGGCGTTTGTCCCGGGAACGCGTTCCGGAAACGATTCCCCTTGTGTTTTTGATGTAGCCGTGTATATGTATAGTGAACGCATGTATATATTTAACCGTATCGTTCCGGCCCTTCCCCGCGTTGTAGTTTTCGCCGTCGACGTCGCGACTGCTACCTCCTTGAAATTAGAATAGCAACGCTACTCACCTCTCTTTCCACCACCGCTGTACTTAGATTTCCGGAAAATGAGTTTGTGTACGTGTGTATGAATGTGATGTAAGGAAAACACAAAGGTGTGTCACGTACGTTTCGCGAGGGAGAACGTGAGGCGCGTCGCCGATATCACCGTGTTATTGCTATATTTATATATAGGTATATATTTATATGTATGTACTGCGAGAAAAAGAGTTATGCGTATTGACTGCTGTAGAAGAAGGAGGAGACGAGTCGAGATTTGCAAACTAGGTCATTTCGTTATACGTACACGGTATTCCTTCGCCCGCCACCACCGACAAATATCTCGTGACCCGAAAACAGAAAAGCGAATGGCACGCCATTTACGAGTACTCCTATATATATATTTTAAAACAATACTGGCGTGTGTCGTGATGAATTGTATACAATACGTATACGTGTGCAGTGGTGTACTTAGGAGAGGGCGATAGGGGGTAAATGCCTTAAGCGGCAAATTTTTGGGAGCAGCAAAACATTTTACCATTCCCTTATAATGTTTTAATGATTACTTACATTTTTATACCTTTTTGTTGTTACTATGTATCAGTATGTATCGAGTAATTGTTCTGAGGAAAGTTCATTTTTTGTACTAAAACGCGTTAAAGCTTTAAGGTCGTTAATGGGAGAAAATCATATGCGCCGACTTAATTTATTATCTTAATCTACTCTAGCATGGGGACAAATAAAAAACTTAATATAGATAGATAATTCGGTGTCTTATACGCAAAAGCAAAATACTATTTTTACGTTTTACCTTCGTTATAATTGAAGTACGGGAGCGATTGTCCGTGAAGTCGGCGCCTATAGAGAAAATCGTCTTAATTCATTGGCATTTCTTAACATTGAAACTTATTTAACAAAGACCATCAATTTTATTGCCATTATTGAATCTTTTGTTTCTCAAAATTCAAGAAAAAAATTATAATCCATTGATTATTGTATAAATATAATTTGTAATCGTTTTCGGTCAATATTTCCTAGAAACTGTCCATTCTGGACACCCAAAATCGTAAGCAATAAACAAATTATTCGGGTCATAAATATTGTTTTCAATAATGGTTAATTTTACCATTTTATCGTAGTTTATACTTAATATCACAGAATATATTAATTCAAAATGCCATTGATAAGATTTTACACAAGTAACATAAGAGAGTACAAAAATTATTAGGCCATTATTAAGGAATCCTTACAGTGTATATAATATATTATTTTAAATTAAATTATTTATAAATATTATTTCATATATACTATAATTAAAAAAAGAACCGGATGGGCCTCGCTCTGCTGTACAGTTAGGGGTGGAGTGCACCTCGCTTATAGGATAGGTCATTATTATAATGGGTTTGTTAAATTTGAATGCAATGATAGATATCATTGTATACGAATAACGATTCTGAACGGAGTTCATATGTTAGTCTAGAATATAATACAATGTTATTTATAAATATTATATAAGTATATTTTATTTTTAAACGAAAAATTTAGAAAAACCGAAAATTTAAATTGTCTATAAATAAGTCAAAATATGTCAAAATACTTTGAAATTTTAACCATGTATAGAAAACGTCAATATAAAGATTTAATGATAATTTCAAGTTGTTGCGGTTTTTCGTTTTAGTTAGGGCATTTTAAAAAAAAACCGATATCATTTGTCAGTCTAGAACATTCTACATTATATTATATTTTACATGTAATTTTATGTCAATATTCGATGTTCAAACGCTTATAAAAAAAAATTGTGCCTATGGATTTTAATAATTTTTGAATGACATTAAGAACAACTTCTGTGGAATCTTCGATTAAATTTTCAAGTATTTTGTAGAAGCCAAATTTTTTTTATCACCGATTATAAAAATAAAATGTAAAAAAATCGAATATTTTAAATGACTATAAGTGGCTTAAAAATCAATATAATATTTTGAAAAAAATATTGCATAAAAGAAATACCAATCTTAACAGCTGGTAGAAATTTCAAAAATCTGCGACTTATACTTTTTGAATTATAACAAATATTTAAAATCGTCTGAGAATAAATCGCTATTTTATGTAATTTCTTAAATATTTAAATTTCAAACAGTCGTACAATTTTTTCCTCTTAGTCCGGTAGAAATTTTTTTAAAGATTTTTGAAGAGTAGCTCATAGATAACCTAGTGTTAAAATTTTGAATCTTAAGTATGAACAAAAAAAATTTTATGAATTTTTATCTACAAAATAACATGCAAATTATCGTGATTTTTACACATTTTATACAAATTTGAGAATTAAGGGCTTATAAAAAAATATTGAGTTAACCGATCACCGATATTTTTTAGTTACGATAAGTTTAACTTATTATAAACCTAGTATAAAATTTTCAAGAGTTTTCGCTCAATCAATTAAATTTTATAGATGTTTAAAAACAAAAATTTAAAAAAAATCGAAAATATAAATTGTCTATAAATAAGTCAAAATATGTCAAAATACTTTGAAATCTTAACCATGTATAGAGAACGTCAATATAAAGATTTGGTGAAAATTTCAAGTTGTTGCGATTTTTCATTTTTGAGTTAGAGCATTTCAAAAAAAACCGATATCTTTGTCAGTCTAGAATATTATACAGTATATTATATTTTACATGTAATTTTTTGTCAATATTCGCTGTTCAAACGCTTATAAAAAAAAATTGTGCCTATGGATTTTAATAATTTTTGAATGACTTTAAGAACTACTTCTGTGGAATCTTCTATTAAATTTTCAAGTATTTTGTACGAGCCAAATTTTTTTTATCACCGATTATAAAAAAAAAATGTAAAAAAATCGAATATTTTAAATGCCTATAAGTGGCTTAAAAATCAATATAATATTTTGAAAAAAATATGACATAAAGGAAATACTAATCTTAACAGCTGGTAGAAATTTCAAAAATCTGCAACTTATACTTTTTGAATTATAAAAAATATTTAAAATCGTTTGAGAATAAATCGCTATTTTATGCAATTTCGTAAATATTTAAATTTCAAACAGTCATAAAATTTTTTCCTCTAATTCCGGTAGAAATTTTTTTAAAGATTTTTGAAGAGTAGCTTATACATAACCTCGTGTTAAAATTTTGAACCTAAAGTATGAACAGAAAAAATTTTATGAATTTTTAACTACAAAAAAACTTGCAAATTATCGTGATTTTTACATATTTCCTATAAATTGGAACTTTGAGCACTTATAAAAAAAAATTGTGACTTACGATTTTAGATTTTTTTTTATCAGTTAAGGAACAACTTATAAGAAACCTTGTATTAAATTTTCAAGTTTTTCTAGGCAGCCAAAAAAATTTTATCGTTATTTAAAAAAAAAATACTTAAAAATATTGAAAATTTCAATTGTCTATAAATAGCTTAATAAAAGTCAAAATACTTTGAAAATGTAATGGTGTATAGAGAACGCTAATCTAAACATTTGGTGAAAATTTCAAGTATCTACATCGATTAGTTTTTGAGTTATAGCAAAATAAAAAATTTGATTATGTCAAAAACTGGTTTTGCGTAAAAACTCCCGTTTTTCCCAAATTTTTTTATGGTTTTTCCCGTCGCATTTAAAAAATATTGGAAATTTTTAACTTTTGACCCCCCAAAGTACCAAATAGATTCACTTTCCTTTCAGAAAAGTTGCTACATAAGGAAATCGAAGCATTTTTACTGCCCCAAAACGTGTCGACAGACACAAAAAAAAAAAAAAAAAAACACACATCATTGTAAAATCAATACATTCTTCACTCCGTTCAGAATCTAAAATAATAATACGAAAATATTTTTCTTAGGAAAGTTTTAGGTTTTTAGTATTATTTAATTTACAAAAGTTAAGGGAAAAATACATCGAAGAGAACAAAATTTGATAATAAAATAAATGAAACATAATTAATTCAAGTTTTAATTTTATTAAAAACGTACAGTATTAAAAATGTATTTATAATCAAGCAGTGGAAAAAAGGCTAATCATTGTAGACGACTTCTTTAAAACTGATACAAAAAGCAATAATAATAAACATAATTTCAAAATGTTAAAACAAAAGAGTATTTATATGATAATATCCATTCCATTAGTTTAATTTATTTACATTTGCACATAACATATTTGTACTAGGTTCTTATATTCTTGAAATTACATAAAATCTTGATTAATATTTTAATCAACAAAATGTCCCCATATTTTAATTGAACGATTGTGATTCGAGTTTTTGAATTCCAGTGCAAATATGAAAGTTTATAGAGTTAATCCGAATTTTAATGCGGCTGCCATAATAGAGCGGATTTTAGAAAAAAAAAAATCACGTAAAAATTTGAAAACCAAATGACGTGTTTTATATATTTTAAAAGAGCCTTATGCTGTAATCGAATTATTTTTTTCAATTGTTATTGAATGCTCTTCATATATGATGGAATTAGTGTTGTCAATCTCAACATTATGATTATTGCATTTCCAATGTTGACGTATATATTTTTATCGGTACGCAAAATTAAAACAAAACAAAAACCGCCCGAGGAAAGGAGGAAGGAAAGTGGTAATATTGTAAAAAAAAAAAGAGAAAATAACTAAATGAAAAATGATTGATTGGGATTTTGAAAAGCTAGTGTTTTTTGAAACTCGGAAACACCATAGGTCTTTGTCGAGATGGTGGAAAAGGCTGAACAAAAGGCCTGTAATAATACTTTCTCCATTGTCCACATCCAAAGCACGGTGTAAAATATCCAAAAACAATTAATAAGATGTCAAAATTAAATGGCGATACTCTTAAACCCTTTAATTCAATTTGGAAAAAATAAAATAAAAAAATGAAATGAAAATAAAAACCACTCTCGCAATGCAATGCGAATGTTACCGACGTTATGTAAATAAGTAGACATTTCACGGCTGTTATTGACGGGTCTCAAAATGACATTTCATAAATAAAACTACCGATCAAAACCTTTTAAAAAATGATCGTTTTTTCTCTGGGAAAATAAACTGGGCGGCTCGGGAGGAAAAAATTCACATTTTACAAATCTGACCGTCTCTCTTGTTTAATTAATATTAAAAAAAATTACAGTCCAAATGCATTATAATTGCCTAAAAAATATTATTTCCGCGATTCTTTAGAAATTTAAATTCAAAAATTTATAATCCATCCAAATTAATTATGTTATTATTTGATTTATTATATTATGGATATTGGTATTACAATTTTATTATCAATAGGAAATAATCATACAAATTTATTTGTACTATTAACCAGACTAAATGTGAAATAATTCATCACATAGATAATTTCGAATTAATAGAATAGGAATTAATTCCTTCGATAAAAGCTTACCGCTGTGATCAGTTTGAATTAATTCTACGGTATTCTTGATGCGTATAAAAACTTTCAAAATTCTACATAAATCATGATTAATTAATACTAGAGGTCTCTATTACACGTGTATTTGATTACACGTGAAACACGTGTAATTAACATACACGTGTATTTAAAGAAAAATTATTTTTATTACACGTCTTGTCTTTTTACCCGACTGTGGAAGAAGGAGGGTAATGTGTTTAGGTGTAATGTATGTATGTAGCGCCCAAACTAATGAAGCAATTTTAATGAAACAAAAAGTAAAATAATCTGTGATCTTACGAGAGTGTTCTTAGCTAGGTTTTATAGTTGTGAGAGGTGGAATTCTTTTTTATATAACTGCCGCGGCAGTACCCGTTATCAATAGATAGCGATCGTCGTCGCCGGTGCTATAATACAGCGACAAATAAAAACCATTATGGAAACCCAGTTAATAATTATTAAATAAATAAATAATAATTTAACATTATTTAACAAAATTTCAAAACTAGCTTTGTGGAAGCATGAAACGTATTTATTTCGCACTCTGCGATTTTTGTGACTGTGCAAAAAAAATATGCAAATGCTTTAAGTCCACTGCCCTACTTATAACAATTTCTCAAATCAACTAATACCTAATACCTATAATTTTAATAGAATACAACGTAATGAAGGCACCCGACTGCAACAAAATGTAATGTTAATTTATTATTACTTAGAATAATCATGAATTAATTTTTTTCTGTTTAGTTTTTTATATGTAGATAGTTTGAACTATTCCAAATTTTTTCATTTATTTTTTTTTATATGTATTTTACTGAAGTCGGGTTTTTTTTGTAAAATAATTATTTTTTAAAATGTATTATAAGCGATTAAATTGATATCGATGTATGCTTATCGGACAATTTTTATCGGTAATCGTCACGCGTAATCGACGTCCCGTCTCGGCGAAAATGGATAAAATTGGCCTCGGGTATTCGTGAGTATGTTCTTTTTTGAAACGGAGTATATATAAATGTATACAATGTATAAATAAATGCATAAATATGTACAATTTATACGTTAGGTTCTGTAGTATGTGATAGCTAATTTGTGTACCGGAATTCAATCTAAAAAAGTATCTCAGTACTTATTCTTTTTTACTCGCATCATCTACGGTATAGACATACACTCGATAAAATTGTTACCCTCTTGTAAATTTTAGTTTTATTCCGTGTATTTAAATTATACGAACTTAAACACAAGTATAATTGCGAAAATACTAAATACGTTAGCTCAAACTGAAGTTTATAACGAAAATGAATTTATTTTTTAAATAAACGTGTATTTAAATTACACGTGTATAATCACAGGCACTAATTAATACCGTGACGTTTTTTTTTACATTAAGAATCTGAAACGTAAAATAATATCGCACTCTTGAAACTTTATAACTGATGAGGAATACAGAGAAATATACAATATCAATTGATAACATCAAATACCTATACTCAATAAGATTTTGACATTACTGAAACCGTTGCTAGACATAACTATAATAGCTAACATTGAGACCGGCTAGTTAGATAACCTTGAGAAGAAACCGAAAAATATCAATTCAGTATAGACTTTATACGACAAATTATTTTTTTTGCTGTACAAAATCCAACAATATCTTGCACAATTTACACTTGCTGTAAGTATACCAAGTTTACTCAACATAAACATACAAAAATAAACTTCGCTCCACCCATGGGTCATTTAGCAAGCTTGCATGGTTTGCTGCAGTTCTCCATGCTTCCCTATCATTACTCAATTCCTTTAGTTTTTTATAACTATTCCCCATGTCACTCATTAATTGCTTCATATACTCCATCCTTGGTCTTCTTCTTCCTATATGGCCTTCAACGTCGCCTTCTATGAATCGCATGCCTCTATAGTCACATCGATTTTGATAGAATAAGTTTGAATTAGAAGTATGATATGTACACACATCATATAAACTATATTAATGGAATAATGAATTATAAAATTGAAAACAGTATTTGGAGTAAGCTATAATTATAGGTGCACATTAATAAAACCATGTCGATTGAATAGTTGTTGGTTTATCATTATAGAAATCTTATTTTATCTGCGAACGAAAATATTTACTTAAAAATCTACTTTTGATAAATTCAATAGTACATTGAAAACGCGATACATGTTATTCTAAGAGTTTGAGAACAGCGCGAAATACAAGAAACGTGTCAGAGATGAGTTTTCAAACTTTTCGAATACTATTTGTAAATCACATACTATGAATAGTGTATAGCAACCCGTTTTATGTTTTCGTTGTCATCGCAATACATAATATTGATATTGTTTTGAGCAAAAGACTGCACAATCGTCATTGTTGTTCACCTACTATTCATTTACATGCCCGTTAGCTATTGAAAATATATTTAAACTATATTATATTACAACGAGAGCTATAGTGAACACTAGAAATATTACAATACAAACAAACGAGCGAATTGAGAGATTAATTATGGATGACGTCAGAAGAAGCAATGGAAATGACCGTTACGACCTACGGTCATTGAAAAGTCAGGAAGTGAAAAAACGGTGACAAAAGCAGAGGAGGACGTTTACACAGATCTTGAGGTCACAAACGCAATTAAAGCTACAAGATAGAAGTTACTCCATAGTTGTGGTGGTGGCTTACAGTGAAGATGTCTTTGAACCGGTTATGGAGGCCGAGGAAAGTTAAAAAGGCAAGATGATTCGGCAGTCACATAATAGTCAGAGTTCCGGAGATCTATATTAATTTATTATATTCAATATGTGTTTACAAGAACGCATAACATGGATTTTTTTGCGCTTTGCTCCATGTACGTAGTTCTTTACACGTTGATTAAATATTCTCAAATAAACATAATACTATTCACATAACATGTGTTGTTCACAGTGTTGGGAATAGATAACTAATAATTTATCTAGATAAAGATAAAGATGACTATACTAATTCTTATCTAGATACAGATAAAAATAGTTATACTAAATTTCATCTAGATAAAGATAAAAATAAGTACATTTTTATCTAGATAAATATGAGATAATTTCATGTTTAATTTTGAAAATATTCGGGATATTATAGCCTACAGATATTAGGTAAAAAAACCATAATTAAAGACATTTTAAAATAAATATCATTTTTTCAACTCATTTCAAATATTAATAAACATAAAATATAAAATAATTTTTTTTTTAAATAAACTTCATAAGAAGATTGTCATCTTGCCAGTTATTATCTGTGTAATAGGTATATAGATGTACAGAAAAATGTAAAAATGAAAATATAAAAACATTTTAAATTTTCAAATTGAATTTGTATTCTATTTAAATAAATTATCTAGATTGGTACTCATAGATAACAAGATTTTTATCTAGATGAAGATAAAGATAACTGAGTATAAATTTATCTAGATAAGGTAAAATATAAATAATTTTTATCTAGATAACTTATCTAGATACATTTATCTAGATATTTCCCAACACTGTCTACGTTCATATAACTCGCCGTGCGCATACGTGAGCCGAGTGATCCGTATTTTTGATTTTGCTCCACTTGTAATAATATATATGCATGCGTGGGAAGTGGCTGGGTGTAATCAGTGGTTTTTTTTTTTTTGATTATACCTCGGGTGAACTTACCGAGATCGAAGATAAATCAATGTACAATTATCAAAAAGTTAATACGGTTAAGTGTTACAATGTTATTGGATTTAATTTCAGTTACAAATATGAATAAATATTTATAAAATAATGCCATCATAATGTATACGCACCACCAGATAAGGTATTTCCCAGGAAAAATTTGTAAGTAAAATCATATCTTCTCAAGAATTCGATGAGAATTCCATCACACTTTGTATTCTTATATTTTATCCTACAGAAATGTTTTATTTTCTATGAGTTTCTTAACATTTTACCCTGCAGTAACTTTATTGGGATAAATCCAGCCATGGTGTCTCTGATTTTAGTTGATTAGCATTGATTGATAACTAGAGACCGGATTTTCATGCAGTAAAAATCAAAAAAATGTGCAGTTAATAACTTAAAAATTGCAAAAACATGCAATTAACTGTCTTAATAGTGCAAAAATGTATTTTTGGCCTAAAATCGCTTAATACTTACCAACATTTTGTAAACATTCAAAGTACATTGATTTAAACCCTTAAATTATACTTTATTTATCCAGTTTTTTACTCTATTACAGTATTAGCAATTAATAATTAAAAAATAAAAAATTTAAAAAATAATTAAAATATTGATAATAATATACACATTGTGTAAAAAAAAACATACCAACAGAGTTAAGCTATTTAATTTTAATTCTAACTATTATACATACATATTTTCAAACATTTTTATTTTTAAACATACATCAAAAAATTTATTTTTTTATTGAGTTAAAATTTACAATGTTATACATTTCAAAATTGTTTGCAGAAAAATTGTGCCTTCTATCACTCAATATGTCTTTTAATTTGGAAAATGTTCGTTCTACTTCAACAGAAGTGATAGGACTCATTTTGTAGCAAGCGACGATTGCAGGCTGTTGTTCAACATTCATATTTTTTGTACCATTTATGCAGTCGTTGTATTTTTTTATGAGAGCGTAACCTGTGTTTTTTTCCACAACGGAGTTAAATTAATGAGCCATAATTTGTCCTTTCTCGTTATTTATTTTTTTAAGACTTTCTTCTATAGTTTCAAATATTTCAATTTGTTTATTGAGGGATAAATTTCGGGTTTCTAACTGGGTTAATGCCTGGGGAAAAGTTGACAAATGTGATTTTATGAAAGTCAAATCAGAAATTATTGACGCTGAAGTTATGACTCTCTTCAATTTTTTGATAGTCTGTACGTCTTCATCCAATGCATTAATAAACATTTTCAATTTATTAAAATTGTCCGCATAAAATAAAGCTGCTTCCAACCATGTCCCCCACCTTGTGATCACAGGCTCCGGTGGTAGTTCACATTCCATAATATTTTTATATATCTCTACTCGATGCGGTGATTTAAGCAATATTTTTTTACCATTATTTACTAGCTTGTTTACTTCTGGAAAAATTTCGCGGACTTTTTCTAATACTCTATTTAACCCGTGGGCTACACAGGTTACATGGATCATGTTTGGGTAGAATGTGTTCAAAGCTTGTCCAGTTTTTATCATATAAGGTGCGGCATCTGTTACAAGGAGAAGCACTTTATACTGATACTCTGAATTTTGTAAAAAAAAATTCATCAGATTGTCGTTAATAAATCGAGAGACAGTGTCATAATTTGTTTTAGGGAGAACCTTACAAGCAATTAAAAATGGTGTGGGATCAATTTCTTGGTGAAGAATTCCAACCAAAAGGTTACATATATAAAGTCCTCTAGCATCAGTGGTCTCATCGACCATGATGTATATATAATGTTCTCCAATTTTTTGGCGAATTTTAACTATAGTCGAGTCGAAACAAACTTGCAGATACTTTTTTCTGAGTGTGCTCTCGTCAGGTATACTTTTATTGGTATATTTTTGTAAAAAGGATCTAAACGGTTAGGACTGCAGTTTGAAAAATGGTATATTTGCTCCTACTAAAGCCTGGCACGAATCAATATGAAATTGGTTTTGGCTGTTTGATGTTTCAAAAGAATCTGTAATTTGCTGTTGTAACGGTTTGTTTTTTTTTAGTTTTAATTGATTCTCGTGAATAGCTAACGAAAAAAAAATAATAAAAAATTGATGCCTAATTCTTAACCCATCAGCAGGCGCGTATGAGCGCGGCACTCACTCGATTTGTATTTTAGCAACAACTGGTATAATTAAAATAAATATAAATAAAATATTATTTCGCGTTATAATGACTGAGCGAAGCGCTCATACGCGCTTAATTGTGTTACAAATATACACGCGCCTACTGACAGGATAAATAAAAATATTGTTTCTTACCTGTGTTACAATGAGCATCAATTTGAGATTTCCTTTCGCATCCGACTGATTTTTCACAAGAAGCGCAGAAGACAGATTTCCCATCAAATTTCAACTCTGGGTAATTTGATATCCAGGATTTAATTTTTGATGACAGACTTGACCCAATTTTTGGCATTTTAAAAATTTGTTTATACTTCTTTACGTAAACTATTCGTAATGAAACAATCACGACACCGACGTGAATTACACTAACCGATTCAAGAAACACTCAATCAAACACTAAGTCAGACAGAACTAAAGTGCTAATGGCCGGGGATTCCAAATTATTATTTAACTAGTATTTGCTGTCATTTATTTTTACCACGAAACACTAATAAATTGATGTTATTCTAAGAGTATATTATCAGCTTGAGTTCACTTTTTCCTTTTGTATAGTTGAAAACTGAAATATTATCTAGTTTAATTTTAAAAATGCAGAATATGCAATTTAATGCAATGAAAATCAAAATTGTGCAATTTAGAATAAAAAGTGCAAAACGTGCAATTTCGTGCAAAATAAAACTACGTTTAAATTAATCTACTTCTCATGATTCGGATTTATAATTTGTTTTTATATGTTTTAAAGCAAAGGAAAAATTTGCAATTGCACGAGAATCCGGTCTCTATTGATAACACTTATTGTAAATTTGTAACTGTATATTTTGATTTTCTTGCGGTCCATTATGTGACCGTAACAGACTAGCGGCTTACAGTTTATACATATTAAATATAGTATATTTTCTGTAAATTATTTAGCTTTATGCATAGCATATTGGGTAATTATAAGGCTAGATGTATTTAATTTACTCTTATATCTCCTCAAATTTGAAACCTTAAAACATATCACTGTTTTCGCAACATGTATTACATACATGATATTTTTTTACAAAAAAAAAAAAGAGGCGCGGGGAGATAGGAATAATTATTATCAATAATAATATTTTTATTTATTTATTTTTTTTTTATTTAAGAACTTTTGTCAAAAACAATTTAGCTCAACAATTACAGTATATGCATGAAATATTCATAATACAAATTTAAAAATACAGATAAGTAATAAAATAATGAAATAATACGACAATTAAAAGTATTGTATTATAGTTAGTGAGGTAATAGATAACGGACTATGGAATAAGTTGTTTATTTAGAACAGCTGTAAGAAGCGTGATTAGAGGTTTAATTAATGAGGAAAGTACAGAGGTAAATTTAGCCAACGACATATCGGTAGTGTGGCTATTAGATAATGGGATAGTATTGGAATCGGTAACGGAGGCGAAAGAAACTTTGGGAACGTGAGGAGGGAGAGTTTTAGAATAATGAGACGTTTTGCTGCGTTTGAGAAGTGCTTTAAATGATTGGTAACCTCTCTAATTGGAGGTGTGATCGCCCTTGCAGAGAGCGCATTTGGCTGGACTATCTTTGTTCTTAGTGCAAACGTCTGTGGAGTGATCGCCCCCACACTTGACACAGCGAGGAGGATGATGATAAAACTGAGGACAGATTTAGAATATCTATGTTGTTGATGTTGGGATTCAGTTCCACGAGAAACAGCGGGCATGTGTTGCCGTTTTTGATGACGTTTGTGACACGTCTGGTGGGGTGACCCAATTCTGAGAGTGCATCAGATATATCTGAGATGCGTGTTGTGTGGTGCAGATTTCTTATTATGACCTTATACGGTCGATATGTTAGGAGCATAAAGGTGTGAAAACGGGCATCAGTTTCCATTATATGTTTTACTACTGTATTAAACATAAGGCGTCCATGAGGGCGAATGATTAAAAATGAAGACGTAGACTTACAAGTGATCCCGTCTGGGCCGGTGATTTGTATTAACGCATTTTTTAAAGCGGAATAGTTGGTTATGTTTTTTACATATATGGGCGGAGCCCTGGGGTTGCCCTGTTGAATGTTAGTAGTAATAGAATCGTCAACTATGTTTGAAGTAACACAAGAGGTGTCGAGATTGATTTCGTTATCCTCTTCATTCACAAGAACAGCGAATTTATTTGGCGAGACGAAAGATCTGGATTTTTATGTTCTGTTAGGGTTGGTGAATTTGGAAATGATGGCAGCGAACGTTTGGGTTTGGACATTTTCGGAAGGGTGTTAAACATAAAACTAATGAAAGCGTGAATAACAGAGAGGAGACAGTAATAGATTACATATTAGGTAATTCATTAATAACGCGATAACGGAACGAACAATCGCACAACGTCCGACCGCGTTGCAGGTCAACACCGAACTGGTATAATATTTTATTACTGCCAAAACCGATTATATCTTAGTCGTTATTTTAATTTTAATATATTCGTTTTTCTTTCAATACGCGTATAAATCATTATATTTCATGTATTTTTATAAATATTTATGCATATACCTTGGCAGGTCGTTGCGATAGTATTTATTGTGCTCATTGTTACTGATTTGTCTACTCGTCGAACTGTCGAATGGACTTGATCATTAAAATATACTAATATTATATCAGTGTTATTATACATCCACCAATGTGTATTGTATTGACTTGTTATAATGTATTGTTATGTAATGATTTGATTTTTCTTTCAAGCAGGCGTATAAACATCCATTGTATATACATATAATTCATAAATATTAAATATTATATACATTTGTAATACATCATATAAATCAAAGCTTTCTCGAATTCGAAGCAAATATAGGAATCGAATTTTAATGAAGAAAACACATTTTCTTTCAGCAATATTGCATTATTCAATAATATTTCTGATATCGTACTGATATTGTATAATATTATGACACAACGGTGGTATTAGTTGTTACAGGCCGAAATAAAAACATAATATTTTTTCATTTTAATATAAAATCTTGTTCGAAACGTAATGCTTGAATTTAGTGACGTATTTGAAAGCTTCAACTGAAGGGGTGGAATTTAGAAACTCGTTAGTTAGAAGGACGGAAAATGTGAGTACCTGTATTTAGTTTATGTTTCAATTTGTACTTTGGCAACGGTGTGCATTTAAATAATATATTATTGGGTGTTGTGAAGTCGTCGATCCTTCGCGAATAGATTGTAAATGATTTTATGTAATTGTAATTTAGGTGGACGTCAAGAGATATTTTATAATATAAATCAGTAATGCCCAATCTTTTTCCCTTGGCGGGCCACTTTGGTAAACAACTACCTTCAAGCGGGCCACAAAGTATGAAAGTACAAAAATAATCTTATATATTGGACTTGTTTTCTTATCTTTTATTGTCTATTGAAAAGATTATGATAGATAATATAAAAGTTTTTTCAAAAAAAATTTTTCATTATTAGTAAAAGAAGTACAAACTCAAATTCGTAACGGACCACATAGAATACCTTCGCGGCCCGCGGGTTAGGCACCACTGATATAAATCAACAGTAGCATTATTATAGATCCTTACTTAAGGAGTGTCTATATTCAGTTAATTTAACTGTCCAATTTCAGTAATATATTTCTTTTCATGCATATGAAATATTGATGAAATTATTTATGTTGATATTTATAGCTTGCTGGTTACTTTCTCGTTTATGTATTTTTATAATTATTAACAATTTAAGTTATAGTAAAAATGATACACAAAAAAAGGTCATGAGGGGAAGAACCACAATTATACCCTCCCTCTTATAATTAAACAGCTTTAGTTTAACGTGTACCGACCGGGGTTCGACGTTGATAATAATGCACTTGACCGAGAAACCGCCTTACAATATAATGTCAAGTGAAAACAATAAGTTTTTAATTACATTTTATTATATTTTCATAGTAGTGTTCTAAAATCTACAGTCATTATGTCTCGCAACAGGCCATTGTGATTTCAAAATAATATAGTTGCAATTGTATAATTTGAACAGAACACGGTTTTATGTGACGAGTTTCGTGAAAATCTAGTCATCTCAATTGTAATTTATAAAGTGTACCCAACAATCGTTAAAGAAATCTTCAGGCAGTGGTTTAACAATCACATTTTATTTTTATTTTTTTTATTATTATTATTATTTTTTGCATAATGATCCACTTTATAAAAATAAAAGTTCACAAATTATAGCCATGGCTAAAGTTTTCAGAAAAATAACCATTGAAAACATTTCTTAGTCTTACTCTATAGTGCAAAAAAAGGAAAGTTTATTATAAATTAACCCATAAATATATGTGGTTCTGAGAACTTTTGTTCAAAACAGGATTTTCATACATTAAAACACGTTTCTTACATTTATTGGTCGCACTATTATTATAACTGTTGCCTATTATTTGCACCTTATCCATTTTTAAGATTTCATTTGTACAATACATTTGCTACTAGTGATTTGTGTAATAAGAAGTACCTAATTCATTATCAAATACAAGTACGTTACCTAACCTGGTAAAGTTAGTCAAACTGTTAAATAATATAATGTGTCAACGAGTCACCATCGATTGTTTTCACTATGAAAGTGACGATCATAAATGCTACGAGCAAATTCAACTTAGTTTAAGTTTATTTTTATTTTCATTTAAACCGTTAAAATGAAAATTTGTTTTTTCGCTTGACTTGCAAAATACAATTCTGAAGAGTTCAAATTACAGATAATATGTACCAGTTGTGCGTATAAGATAAGTATCTTTTTTTTTCTCGCTGAACGAGTCTTCAACTGTTATTATTATTAATAAACATTATTTTTTGTCATGCGTTTTACGTCGACTGAAGATTTGTATATATATATATATATATATATATATATATATATATATATATATATATATATATATATATACACATTATTATAGAAGTACGATGGAATTTTTGATGTTAAAAAAATAACATTTAAAAAAAGTAGTACAAAATAGCTTGAAGAAAAGTATATATATTCAGCAATAAAAAAGTTCTCTGATAACACGGTAAAAAGCATTCTTTCGAGTGAAATCTATTTATAACGCTGATGTGCGTTTAGTTATGTTCGATTTCAGTATTTTCGTGTATTGGAAATCTGTCTTATTTTTTGTTTTCTATACCTACTGTTGTAGCTTAATGTCTCAAATAAAAGTATAATAACACACGAAGAAATTGATTGGCGTGAAAAGTTTTCTAAGCGCATACATTATACGTGTACGTACTTGAGCTAACAATGCGTGCTTGCAGTAGATTTCCGCAGGTATCGAATCCTGTACATATGTGTATATAGGTGTATAATGAAAGTGAACTACTGTACGTGGTTGTTAGAGAAATGAAACGGAAATCTAATAGAACTATTGTTTGTCCTATCTCCAGTATATTTCGTTTTACACTATGAATAAGTACAGGTAGTTCTTTAGTTATCAATAAGAATTTCACTACGATTGTTATGTGCGATTAACTAAAAAAGCATAAGACAAAATGTACAAGTGATTATAATAATTTTATTAGTTTTATTAATTATTGAAAGCATAATTGTTAAATATTATTGTAGTATTAGTATAATACATTAATTTCGTAGTGTATCGAAATACATTTTACCGTAAAAGCATACGATTAAATAAGATTCTAAATTGAACGGTGTTGCTTAGATTTCAGATATTCTATTGAAAATTTCCTTTTCAAAATCTTATGTCATATTTTCTTCTGCTATTATAGATACTGTACAAATATAGCTCGGCAAGGTGAAACGATAAAATATAATGTAGCGAGATATAAAATAAAACAAACGTCCATTTATATTCCATATAATGTATTACAAAACAAAAAGTAGTTGTTTGTATGATTAAATATAACATGATATAGCAAATTGAGATCGTATTATGTGTACGAAATTTAAAAAAAATAAAACATTTATTGATCGTGTAACGCGCGGTTCGCTGTACTTAAATAGTTTATGCTGTAATAAAAATCACTTTGCTGTTGATTTAATTTTTAAGTATTAAATTATACTATTTAGGTATGAAAGTCTTGGTGAGAGATGTAGGAACTACATCTCTCACCAAGACTTTCATATATTGTAGGTGTTAAGTGGTCTTTGAATAATGCCATGAATGTAAATCGATTTAAGCCCATTCGAAAATTTGAAATATAAGAGCCACAGCAATAGTGTAACACATTTGTGTTTTCGTGATGATGAAAAATTCCAATAACTAGACAGTATCAGCATTATGAAACATAAAATATGTACATTCTATTTATGATTAAGCAGATTGCTGAGTTAGTGTTGAGCCAAGATAAATATTTTTTTGTCTAGATAAAGATAAAAATAAGTTCAACTAAAATTATCTTTATAAAAGATAAAAGATAATCATAATTTATCTAAATTAAAATAAGGCAATTTTTTAAAAAACAATGATTTTACATTAAATTTACAAAAAAACTAAAAAAAGTTATACCATTCATGAGTAAAACATATAGTATATTTGTGAGGCGTTTGCAATGTGTTTTTGTTTTAAAGTGTTTTCTTGTTGAGAATAAAAAATGTTGGTAAAAATGTATTAATATATATTTATTTCTGAATCTCATTTAAGGACGCTGGGGCGTAGCATGTTTTAAGGAGTAATATTTAGGCATTTTATAACACATGAACATTTTAGCTGTGTCTATGTGTGAGTAGTAAATGAAAATTAGTGTGTATAATCCGTTATCGCGTTTATTGTGCCACCGTCAGTGTTGGGAATAGATAACAAATAATTTATCGAGATAAATATAAAGATGACTATACTAATTCTTATCTAGATACATATAAAGATAGTTATACTAAGTTTCATATAGATAAAGATAAAAATAAGTACATTTTTATCTAGATAAATATGAGAAATAAATATAGATAAATATAGATTTCATATTTGATTTTGAAGATATTCAAGATACTAAGCCTACAGATATTAGGTAAAAAATTCATAATTAAAAACATTTTAAAATAAATATCATTTTTTAAACTCATTTCAAACATTAATAAACATAAAATATAAAATAATTTTTTTTGAAATGAACTTCATAAGAAGATGACAAATCATTCTCTAACTTAATAATAAAAAAATCTTAGTTTTGAAAAATAAAATAACAATACATTTCTGTCTTTTTTTTAACAAATTTCAAACATTTTGAAAATAAACATATAATATAAAGAGTTATTTTTTAGATTCTGAACGGAGTGAAGAATGTATTGATTTTACAATGATGTGTGTTTTTTTTTTTTTTTTTTTTTTTTTTTGTGTCTGTCGACACGTTTTGGGGCAGTAAAAATGCTTCGATTGCCTTATGTAGCAACTTTTCTGAAAGGAAAGTGAATCTATTTGGTACTTTGGGGGGTCAAAAGTTAAAAATTTCCAATATTTTTTAAATGCGACGGGAAAAACCATAAAAAAATTTGGGAAAAACGGGAGTTTTTACGCAAAACCAGTTTTTGACATAATCAAATTTTTTATTTTGCTATAACTCAAAAACTAATCGATGTAAATATTTGAAATTTTCACCAAATGTTGAGATTAGCGTTCTCTATACACCATTAAATTTTCAAAGTATTTTGACTTTTATTAGGCTATTTATAGACAATTGAAATTTTCAATATTTTTAAGTATTTTTTTTTTAAATAACGATAAAATTTTTTTGGCTGCCTAGAAAATCTTGAAAATTTAATACAAGGTTTCTTATAAGTTGTTCCTTAACTGATAAAAAAAAATCTAAAATCGTAAGTCACAATTTTTTTTTATAAGTGCTCAAAGTTACAATTTATACGAAATATGTAAAAATCACGATAATTTGCAAGTTATTTTGTAGATAAAAATTCATAAAATTTTTTCTGTTCATACTTAAGGTTCAAAATTTTAACACGAGGTTATCTATAAGCTACTCTTCAAAAATCTTTAAAAAAATTTCTACCGGAATAAGAGGAAAAAATTTTATGACTGTTTGAAATTTAAATATTTACGAAATTGCAAAAAATAGCGATTTATTCTCAGACGATTTTAAATATTTTTTATAATTCAAAAAGTATAAGTCGCAGATTTTTGAAATTTCTACCAGCTGTTAAGATTGGTATTTCCTTTATGTCATATTTTTTTCAAAATATTATATTGATTTTTAAGCCACTTATAGGCATTTAAAATATTCGATTTTTTTACATTTTTTTTTTATAATCGGTGATAAAAAAAATTTGGCTCGTACAAAATACTTGGAAATTTAATAGAAGACTCCACAGAAGTAGTTCTTAAAGTCATTCAAAAATTATTAAAATCCATAGGCACAATTTTTTTTTATAAGCGTTTGAACAGCGAATATTGACAAAAAATTACATGTAAAATATAATATACTGTATAATATTCTAGACTGACAAAGATATCGGTTTTTTTTAAAATGCTCTAACTCAAAAATGAAAAACCGCAACAACTTGAAATTTTCACCAAATCTTTATATTGACGTTCTCTATACATGGTTAAGATTTCAAAGTATTTTGACATATTTTGACTTATTTATAGACAATTTATATTTTCGATTTTTGTTAAATTTTTGTTTTTAAACATCTATAAAATTTAATTGATTGAGCGAAAACTCTTGAAAATTTTATACTAGGTTTATAATAAGTTAAACTTATCGTAACTAAAAAATATCGGTGATCGGTTAACTCAATTTTTTTTTATAAGCCCTTAATTCTCAAATTTGTATAAAATGTGTAAAAATCACGATAATTTGCATGTTATTTTGTAGATAAAAATTCATAAAATTTTTTTTGTTCATACTTAAGGTTCAAAATTTTAACACTAGGTTATCTATGAGCTACTCTTCAAAAATCTTTAAAAAATTTCTACCGGACTAAGAGGAAAAAATTGTATGACTGTTTGAAATTTAAATATTTACGAAATTGCATAAAATAGCGATTTATTCTCAGACGATTTTAAATATTTGTTATAATTCAAAAAGTATAAGTCGCAGATTTTTGAAATTTCTACCAGCTGTTAAGATTGGTATTTCTTTTAAGCAATATTTTTTTCAAAATATTATATTGATTGTTAAGCCACTTATAGTCATTTAAAATATTCGATTTTTTTACATTTTATTTTTATAATCGGTGATAAAAAAAATTTGGCTTCTACAAAATACTTGAAAATTTAATCGAAGATTCCACAGAAGTAGTTCTTAATGTCATTCAAAAATTATTAAAATCCAATAGGCACAATTTTTTTTTATAAGCGTTTGAACATCGAATATTGACATAAAATTACATGTAAAATATAATATAATGTAGAATGTTCTAGACTGACAAATGATATCGGTTTTTTTAAAATGCCCTAACTCAAAAACGAAAAACCGCAACAACTTGAAATTATCATTAAATCTTTATATTGACGTTTTCTATACATGGTTAAAATTTCAAAGTATTTTGACATATTTTGACTTATTCGGTTTTTCTAAATTTTTCGTTTAAAAATAAAATATACTTATATAATATTTATAAATAACATTGTATTATATTCTAGACTAACATATGAACTCCGTTCAGAATCGTTATTCGTATACAATGATATCTATCATTGCATTCAAATTTTAACAAATCCATTATAATAATGACCTATCCTATAAGCGAGGTGCACTCCACCCCCTAACTGTACAGCAGAGCGAGGCCCATCCGGTTCTTTTTTATTTTTTAAAATGAACTTCATAAGAAGATTGTCATCTTGTCAGTTATTATCTGTGTAATAGGTATATAGATGTACAGAAAAATGTAAAAATGAAAATATAAAAAACATTTTAAATTTTCAAATTTTATTTTTATTCTATTCAAATAAATTATCTAGACTGGTACTCATAGATAACAAGATTTTTATCTAGATGAAGATAAAGATAACTGAGTATTAATTTATCTATATAAAGATAAAATATAAATTACGATAATAATCAAAATAGACATTTTATCTTTACATTAAATTAATTTACAAAACTTGCACGGTCCATCCCTTTCGATGATTCAAAATTATCATAATATAGTATTATCATAATATAATATAGTAGTGTGGATAGTGTAGTACTATAAGGCCCGGCACAAATTGGACTCAGCCCATGACGTGCATGTTGCCAGCCCCCCCCCCCCCCCAGTAAAAAATCTAAAAAAAAATTATGCAAATAATTAGCATGCAATTCGCATGAATTTGCACGACCAATCCCGAAATTTGCACGACTCTCCTTCCCCTTCAAAATCGAAAAATCCATGGGGAGGGGGCTGGCAACACGTCTCGCCAGCCCCCCCCCCCCCCCTTGGTAAATATTAATATATTCAAAATTTTTTTTTTACGAAAAATTAGCATGCAATTCGCATGAATTTGCACGACCAATCCCGAAATTCGCATGACACCCCTTCCCCTTCAAAATCGAAAATCCATGGGGGAGGGGCTGGCAACCACGTCTCACCACCCCCCCCCCCCCCCCCTTGGTAAATATTAATATATTCAAATTTTTTTTTTTACGAAAAATTAGCATGGAATTCGCATGAATTTGCAAGACCGATTTCGAAATTCGCATGACACTCCTTCCCCTCTAAAATCGAAGATCCAGTGCGGATCGGCAACACATCTTGCCTTCCCCTACATCTGGTCAAAATTAACATATTGAACTTTTTTTTTTTACAAATATTTAGCACGCAATTCACATTAATTTGCATGACCAATCCCGAAATTCGCACGACACCCCCTTCCCCTCTAAAATCGAAGATCCAGTGCGGATCGGCAACACATCTTGCCTTCCCTTCTGTCTGGTAAAAATTAACATATTGAACATTTTTTTTTTTACAAATATTTAGCACGCAATTCACATTAATTTGCAAGACCTATTTCCGTAATTCGCATGACACTCCTTCCTCTCTAAAATCGAAGATCCAGGGCGGGTTGGCAACACATCTTGCCTTTCCTTCCGTCTGGTCAAAATTAACCTATTCAACATTTTTTTTTACCAATATTTATCACGCAATTCACATGAATTAATATAATATTATAAAATTATTATTATTATAAAACTATTAAATATTTTAAATATTTAAATGTTATATACATTTTGTGATTTAATATGAAATGAAACAATATATTTTTTATATATTTTTTTTAATACTTTTGTGCATGAAAAAAATTAATTTCTACTTGTTATAATTGTTCTTAAACGTAGAAGAAGGTATCTAAACCCTTAAACCACCCGTGTCTACAGCCCTAACGCTGTTTAAGTTCCTAAGTTACTCTTTTATCCATGATTCAAAGTTCTTCTTATAGTTCGGCAACGGTTAATCGCAAGTTAATGACCAATGTAGTAATAGAAAGATTAGATAATAAGTTTATTTTAAATTATCTAGTTGATAAATTTTGCACAATTATGATTAGTAAACTAGGAGCCGTTAGTTTGTTTCGTTATGGCGACTCCGCAACAGAAATCGTTTTGCGTCCTACGTTTCAATAAGTGGGAGTTGGTAATAACCGTTCAACGTGATTTTCGAAAAACTTATGGAACTGAAGCTGCAACTACTCAAAGCATTCGACGTTGGTACCAAATGCACTGGAAGTTAGAAGTTCAGCGGTGGATTGGGCGAAAAGGAAACGACGATTTGGCGATTCATCCCTGGCTACCACGTTACCCTGATCTCACAGTGTGTGATTTTTTTTATGGGGCTACATAAAAGATAAAGTGTATATACCAACATTATCTACAAACTTGGAAGAGCTTAAAATCAGAATCAAAGATGCTGTTAATACCGTGACACCAGATATAATCAGCAACGTTTGGGAAGAATTTGATTATCGTATAGATGTGTGTCGGGCGGCCGGTGAGAATCATATTGAACATTTGTAACCAAATTAAATAAAACTTGACTATTTTAAAATTATATTTTATTTTATTTCACCCTTATATCTTTATTTTTAATATAAAAAAAGAATTTTTGAAATTGGATGAAGACTTTTGAAACACCTTGTATTATTAGGTCTATTGTCTTAACATTGCGTTCCAATGGTCGTGTTAAAATTTAAAAGTTAAGTTGAAAGAGATTGATAATAAATGTGTGTTAAATAGGTACTTAACTATTAATATATAATATAATCTCTATTTTTGTTTAACATTTCTCTGTTATTATTATTATTATTATTATATATTCTAACCCACGACTCACGAAACTGTGTTGCAAGCACAACTTGACCCACCCAAAATCAGGTTGGAACTGAGCTGACAGTGGGATAGGTTTAATATGCATCTCTCCGTATCAAACCACGTACTACAAAATAGTCCACGCGTGTGCTGCGCGTGCGATGTACATGAGCCGGGTCCAATTTGCGTCGGGCCTAAGACATAAATTATACTGTGGGAGCGCATATAAATCTGGAATTTAAAAATCTGGACCGTATATAATATATATATATATATATTATATGGAATTAATCTGGACTGTACAATGGGATGTAAAAATCTGGATATATATATATATATATATATATATATATATATATGTTGTAGAAATATAATATAAAATATAAAAATATAAATATATATATATATATATTCTTTGAGGCTGTTGAAACTGGGTCTTTTTTCGCGCATTTAGATCAAAAAGCAAATGAAAAATTTACTCGATAACGAAACCCCGATTTTAATTTTAAAAACACACTTGAATTTTTTATTCTTTTGTCTATGTTTTGTAGGAAATAATTTTTTTAAATTTATTTGTTTTTTATAATCCTTCACTAAAAGAAATTAAAAAACTAACAAAGAACCGGATGGGCCTCGCTCTGCTGTACCCTTGGGGGTGAAGTGCGACTCTTCATAGGATAGGTCATTATAATGGATTTGTTAAATTTGAATTCAATGATAGGTATCATTGTATACGAAAAACGATTCTGAACGGAGATGATATGTTTGTCTAGAATATAAAACAATGTTATTTATAAATATTATATAAGTATATTTTATTTTTAAACGAAAAATTTAGAAAAACCGAAAATTTAAATTGTCTATAAATAAGTCAAAATATGTCAAAATACTTTGAAATTTTAACCATGTATAGAAAACGTCAATATAAAGACTTAATGATAATTTCAAGTTGTTGCGGTTTTTCGTTTTTGAGTTAGGGCATTTTAAAAAAACCGATATCATTTGTCAGTCTAGAACATTCTACATTATATTATATTTTACATGTAATTTTATGTCAATATTCGATGTTCAAACGCTTATAAAAAAAAATTGTGCCTATGGATTTTAATAATTTTTGAATGACATTAAGAACTACTTCTGTGGAATCTTCGATTAAATTTTCAAGTATTTTTGTAGAAGCCAAATTTTTTTTTATCATCGATTATAAAAATAAAATGTAAAAAAATCGAATATTTTAAATGACTATAAGTGGCTTAAAAATCAATATAATATTTTGAAAAAAATATTGCATAAAAGAAATACCAATCTTAACAGCTGGTAGAAATTTCAAAAATCTGCGACTTATACTTTTTGAATTATAACAAATATTTAAAATCGTCTGAGAATAAATCGCTATTTTATGCAATTTCGTAAATATTTAAATTTCAAACAGTCATAAAATTTTTTCCTCTAATTCCGGTAGAAATATTTTTAAAGATTTTTGAAGAGTAGCTTATAGATAACCTAGTGTTAAAATTTTGAACCTTAAGTATGAACAGAAAAAATTTTATGAATTTTTATCTACAAAATAACTTGCAAATTTTCGTGATTTTTACATATTTCGTATAAATTGGAACTTTGAGCACTTATAAAAAAAAATTGTGACTTACGATTTTAGATTTTTTTTTATCAGTTAAGGAACAACTTATAAGAAACCTTGTATTAAATTTTCAAGATTTTCTAGGCAGCCAAAAAAATTTTATCGTTATTTAAAAAAAAAATACTTAAAAAAATTGAAAATTTCAATTGTCTATAAATAGCTCAATAAAAGTCAAAATACTTTATTTAACGGTGTGTATAGAGAACGCTAATCTCAACATTTGGTGAAAATGTCAAGAATTTACATCGATTAGTTTTTGAATTATAGCAAAATAAAAAATTTGATTTTGTCGAAAACTGGTTTTGCGTAAAAACTCCCGTTTCTCTCTTATTTTTTAGGGTTTTTCCCGTCGCATTTAAAAAATATTGAAAATTTTTTACTTTTGATCCCAAAGTACCAACTAGATTCACTTTCCTTTCAGAAAAGTTGCTACATAAGCAAATCGAAGCATTTTTACTGCCAAAAAGGTGTCGTCAGACACAAAAAAAAAAAATAAAAAAAAACACACATCATTGTAAAATCAATACATTCTTCACTCCGTTCAGAATCTAAAAAATTAAAAAAAAACACATCATTGTAAAACCAATAGATTCCATCACTCCGTTCAGAATCTAAAAAAAAGAAATTTATTTGGAACTATAATAAATAAATGATACATCAAATTGAAAATCCATTTCCTACAAAACATAAATAAAATATTGTTCTTATTCCATGGTTATTGTGAAATATAGAGATGTGAGTTTGTATTGTGCAGTGGTATTAAACTATATTATACAAAGTATTATACACAGAGTATAAAATTATTTTATACAGACGGTATTAAAAAAAAGGATTAAGGCGTTATTTTTGATTATTACCACGATTAAAAATATTTAGATATAAAATTATTATTTATTATTAACATTTATTCATTATTATCATATCATGTGTTCCCAATGAGTAGGGAAAGTACTCATTCTAAAAATATCCATTAAAATTACTAAATTAAATCTTGTATTATATGTTTTCTGACCTTCTAGTCATTTTTTAAATTATTCCTTTTTTAGATGATTCGTATTTCATAATTAATAATAGGTTTATAACCTCTGTTAAATTTCCAATAATTTGAGGCCCTGGAATGTTCTATACGGTATAATACAGGTATAATACCGGTATTATACGGTATTATACAACAACAAAATAAAATACGGTATTTTAACATCTCTAATGAAATATGAGTATAAATTAAAATAATCATTATTACTTATTTAGTTTTAACGGTCGGTGTTATTTTAAAATACTGAAAATAATAATGTTAATTATTAGGTACCAAAATTATTTTGTACTCAGTTTTAAATTAAAATACTTAGTTAATAGTTCATTCATAATTCATTGATAAGGATAGTCTTCCGCCACTAATTATTATTTAATTTGTAATAATTATTATAAAAATAAATTATTAGAAAGACAATTTCAAAACATACTTCTATACGACTCAGAGAATTTCCTGTTAAATTAATCTTGACTTGTATGATTTTAAAGACTAAAGTTTAGAACAAAGTCATATTTGTTGAATCATTTTCATCTGTAGAAGACGCATCCACCATAGAGCTTTTCATATATTAAAATAGTAATTAATTTAGTAAAAACTACGGACGACAGTGTCACGACGGAGTGCCGAACGGTTATTGGTGGTGGATGGTAACGGGATTACCCGTTTGGACGTTTAGCGCGTCACAATATTTGCTATTGAAGATATATTTAAATTGTATTATATTATAACGAGAGCTACAAGATAGAAGTTACTGCATGGTTATGGTGGTGGCTCGCGGTGAAGATGTCTTTGAATCGGGTATGGAGGCCGAAGAAAGTTAGAAAGGTAAGATGTTTCGGCAGCCACAAACGCGATTAACAGGTCTGAAATTTGGAGATCTATGTTAATTTATATTTTATATTTTGTATGAGATCACGTAGCATACGGTTTTTTACCTATCAGTCAGTTTGTATAAGTTTTCAATTCAACATTTCACACAAGTTATTATTATAAACGTATGTGAAACTTGAAGAAACAAATGTATTCTTATAAATCAAATTTACTTAATATACTTTATTGTTAAATCAGTAATTAAATCAGTATACCTTGTCGGTACATGCATGATTACAGTCTTAGAAAAAACTTGCGATCATTTCGACTCTCTATTATTGTTCGTTTTATTGCCTGATGACGCCATTGACGTTGATTACTGATAAATAATAATTATGCAGAGAGAATGGAAATTTAGAGCTGATTGTGTAAATGCTAATGTCTTGAACTTTTCACGTAAATCTCTGCAGCGCCAGCTCGCGGTCTGCTGAGAGTAGTTGCTCTCAAGTTATTCAGACCGACTTCAGTGCGTGCTCGTATATATATATATGTGTGTTTGTGTGTGTACACGTTATTATACGTCGTAAAAGCGGTTTTAGCGCACGAAAAGCCGACTGCACTGCTGCAGACTTTCCCGTGTGGTATATACATATTATATTGTATATATGACGATCGTGTGTTAACGAATAATCGTGATAAATTAACAATTAACTCGACTTAAAGTGGTCTTGTCCACGTTCAAGTTTAACGGGAGAACGGGTGTGCGACGGCCGTGTTCGGGCTTGCGCGTCTTTTCCATACGCGTGCGCGGTTAAACTTATGGCCAAACGTTGATTGTTTGGCAAAGTTGAATATCGACACTACTAACTTGTTGTAATATGTGTGACACACACACACACAAAATATACACATATATATATATATATATATATATATATATATATATATATATATATATATATATATATATCTATAATATAAATGTGAAAATGAAAACATAGGCCTCAAATGTTCTCGGAAACTACTGAACCCATCGTTATGATTTTTTTTTTAATTGAAGAGCACATTGCGGCGAAGGTTTATGTCATTTAGTCGATTCTCTAACTTAATAAACAAAAGAGTTATCAATTATTATAAATAAATGGCGTGTTACGTAGACTTGGTAATATGGCAAGCATTCTGGGTTTCCACAATCACTACAATTCGATTTTCCCTGACCCCCCAGCATCATGCTGAATATCTTGCTTGCAAAGCTACGTGCGCAGAGAATAATTTCGTTAGCAGTCGCTTCTTCCGGGATACCAACAACATAATTACAAAATGGCAAGACAGCACATTCCGCTTTAAAATTACCTTTGGATCTTCAGATTATCGAACGCTCAGTTTGTAGTGTGAAGGAACAAAGTTGTTTGGGTAAATTATTAAGGGAGGCACGTAATAATGATCACCCAATGGGCGGAGTTATTATTCTTTTTGCTGGTGACCTTAGACAAATATTACCAGTTGTGCCTAAAGGCACTAAAATCGATGGAATTAACGCCTGTCTTTGGTTTTACATAACATCTTTGAGATCAACAACCAATATGCGTGTACACCATGGTGGTGATAATAATGCCGAGCTCTTCTCACAACATCTTTTGAAAATTGGTGACGGAACTTTTCAGAACGATGAGGATAGCATAATACATATAAATTCTACATTTGCGATATCAGTTCTTAATCAAAATAACTTAATCAACAAAGTTTATCCTGAAATTTTTCATCTTTCCAATAAATCTAATGAATGGCTCCGTGAACGTGCAATTTTGGCCCCTAAAAACGACACCCTCAATATCATAAACGAAAAAGTTCTTTCCATGTTCGAAGCTGATAAAAAACTATATTTCTATAGATACACTTACTAATCAAGACGAAGCTATAGATATCCTAGAATTTCTTAACTTATTAAATCCATCAGGTCTCCCCCACAAAAACTTGATTTAAAAATCGGTGCACCTATTATTCTCATGTGAAATTTAAATGCTATCAAATTGTGCAATGGACCGAGATCAAAAATATTATCTTTGAAAAAAAAATTTATTGAAGCTGAAATTCTTACCGGCTCAGCGAGTAGTCAAATTGTATACATTTCAAGAATACCAATGATAACAAAAGAGTATCTCTTCGAATTCAAACGTGTCCAATTTCCTATTAAACTTTGTTTTGCTATGTTAATTAATAAAGCACAAGGACAGACAATGTTAGTTGCAGGAATTGACATTAGTGATCCCTGCTTCGTTCATGGACAATTTTAAGTTGCCTGCTCTCGTGTAAGCTCAGGAAAAAACTTATACATATATGCCCCCGGTGAAAAAACTAATAATATTGTTTATAAAGAAATATTGGTTAATCGGTAGTTATGTAGCATTTTTCCAAAATAATAAAAGTTACTCTTCAAAAACCTTAGTTTTTTTTTAAGTTTAGTATAAAACGTATTAGTTGTCAGCCTATTTCAATTTAGATATTATGTTGTATTCACCGCTTTCTTTCGTCGTATTTTTATTTTAATGCGCATGCGTTAGCTAAATTTTTATATGCATTAGACAGAGAGAGTTGTCATCTGCACATGCGTATTAGCATTATCAAAATAAAAAATTCGACGAAAGAAAGCGGCTATAACTTACAGTATAAATCACTATTTTTTCCATGGGCAACGCCGGGTAATTCATTTATTTATTTATCCGTATAAAAATATAATGCTAGCATAATCACAGGTAGGTAACGAATTTAACACACAGTTTGAAACATATGAAAGGTAGGATTTTTAACGGGCGTACACTGTTTGGGCGAATCGACCCAAAATATAGTCTGTTTGGGCGAATAAATATATACCGTTTGGGCGAGGATTATTTAACTAAAAATACCGTTTGGGTGGTATAAAAATTTACATTCAACAATTAATTAAACAAAATTATATAAAATATAAATAATTAACAATAAATTATATTTAAAAAAGAACCGGATGGGCCTCGCTCTGCTGTACAGTTAGGGGTGGAGTGCACCTCGCTTATAGGATAGGTCATTATTATAATGGATTTGTTAAATTTGAATGCAATGATAGATATCATTGTATACGAATAACGATTCTGAACGGAGTTCATATGTTAGTCTAGAATATAATACAATGTTATTTATAAATATTATATAAGTATATTTTATTTTTAAACGAAAAATTTAGAAAAACCGAAAATTTAAATTGTCTATAAATAAGTCAAAATATGTCAAAATACTTTGAAATTTTAACCATGTATAGTAAACGTCAATATAAAGATTTAATGATAATTTCAAGTTGTTGCGGTTTTTCGTTTTTGAGTTAGGGCATTTTAAAAAAACCGATATCATTTGTCAGTCTAGAACATTCTACATTATATTATATTTTACATGTAATTTTATGTCAATATTCGATGTTCAAACGCTTATAAAAAAAAATTGTGCCTATGGATTTTAATAATTTTTAATGACATTAAGAACTACTTCTGTGGAATCTTCGATTAAATTTTCAAGTATTTTGTAGAAGCCAAAATTTTTTTATCACCGATTATAAAAACAACATGTAAAAAAATCGAATATTTTAAATGCCTATAAGTGGCTTAAAAATCAATATAATATTTTGAAAAAAATATGACATAAAGGAAATACCAATCTTAACAGCTGGTAGAAATTTCAAAAATCTGCGACTTATACTTTTTGAATTATAAAAAATATTTAAAATCGTTTGAGAATAAATCGCTATTTTATGCAATTTCGTAAATATTTAAATTTCAAACAGTCATAAAATTTTTTCCTCTAATTCCGGTAGAAATTTTTTTAAAGATTTTTGAAGAGTAGCTTATACATAACCTCGTGTTAAAATTTTGAACCTTAAGTATGAACAGAAAAAATTTTATGAATTTTTAACTACAAAAAAACTTGCAAATTATCGTGATTTTTACATATTTCGTATAAATTGTAACTTTGAGCACTTATAAAAAAAAATTGTGACTTACGATTTTAGATTTTTTTTTATCAGTTAAGGAACAACTTATAAGAAACCTTGTATTAAATTTTCAAGATTTTCTAGGCAGCCAAAAAAATTTTATCGTTATTTAAAAAAAAAATACTTAAAAATATTGAAAATTTCAATTGTCTATAAATAGCTTAATAAAAGTCAAAATACTTTGAAAATTTAATGGTGTATAGAGAACGCTAATCTAAACATTTGGTGAAAATTTCAAGTATTTACATCGATTAGTTTTTGAGTTATAGCAAAATAAAAAATTTGATTATGTCAAAAACTGGTTTTGCGTAAAAACTCCCGTTTTTCCCAAATTTTTTTATGGTTTTTCCCGTCGCATTAAAAAAATATTGGAAATTTTTAACTTTTGACCCCCCAAAGTACCAAATAGATTCACTTTCCTTTCAGAAAAGTTGCTACATAAGGCAATCGAAGCATTTTTACTGCCCCAAAACGTGTCGACAGACACAAAAAAAAAAAAAAAAAAAAAAAAAAAAACACACATCATTGTAAAATCAATACATTCTTCACTCCGTTCAGAATCTAAAATATATTAATATGAATATTGATAATATTAGTATGTATATTATAAAACTATATAAGTAATTAGTAATCTACAGTCAAAAAATTATAAATACAATTACATATAATATAATTACCTAGTATATTTTAAAATAATCTATTGGCTTTGTATGAAAATGCTCATAATATACATTCAATAATTAATTGAACAAAATCATATAAAATATAAATAATTAATAATAAGTTCTGTTTAAAAAAAATATTGATATGGATATTAATAATATTATTATTTATAAGTAGGAAAGAATCTACAGTCAAAAAATTAAAATAATAAAATAAAATTACAGATAATATAATTATTAGTAGTTTTTAAAGCAATCTATTGGCCTGATATATTAAACCTGGGTCTGATATGATTTCCCGACACTCGAATGCCCGACACTTCAATTGCCCGACACCATTTGCCCGACAATACTTTTACCCGACATTACATTGGCCCGACACTACATTTGTCCGACAATACTTTTACCCGACATTTCATTGGCCCGACACTACATTAATCCGATAATATATTTTACATTTATTATGTATTCCATATTATTAATATAGAATAATTCAAAAAAAATTGCATAGGATTGTCTTTTTCATCTAGGGCAAAGCGTATGGTGTCAAATTCAAACAAATTCTCTAAGTAAAAGATATGGAGAAGACGAAGAATTTAGTTTGAAACTACGTCAGATTATTGCACTTGCTTTTCTTCCACCTACCGAAATACCAGGTGCATTCGATGAATTGAAATCTACTATTCCGGAAGAAGCTTCTGAGATAATGCAGTGGTTTGAGAACAATTACGTGCATGGTAGAATTAGAAGGATAATGAGAGGAGGTAATGTAAGTCGTACATTTATTTCCTTTATTTCCACCAAAATTTTGGTCCGTATTTGAGCGAATGGAATTAGGAGTTCCTAGAACTCAAAACCGCGTAGAGGGTTGGCACAGACGTTTTAAAACTCTCGTTGGAAAATGTCATGTTGGTGTTTACACAATTTTAGAGGAAATTAAAAAGAACAAATTCAAATGGAACGAAGAGCCGAAGATATAATTCGTGGAAGGGCACATACTTCAACTCGTAGAGAATACGCTGAAAGAGAAAAACGTATTTGTGTAATTATAAATGATAGGGGAAATCGATCATAGTTATCATTTCTAAGGCAAATCGCTCATAACATTAAATTATAAGTACTTTAATGTTTTTATTATCATTAATTTTTGACACATATTTATTTATAATACTAAACTTGATATGTCAGAGAAATATTTTATAATTAATTGTATAATTTTGAGAATAAGATTAATTTATAAATAACATAATAAAATATAATATTTTATTGAAATTGTAAATAATTTTTGACACAAATTTATTCATAATTTAATTTGATATTGTCGGGCAAACATAGTGTCGGGCAAATGTAGTGTCGGTCAAATGTATTGTCGGGAAAATGGTGTCGGGCAATTAAGGTGTCGGGCAATTGAATGTCGGGAAATTTTACTGATCCCATTAAACCTAGACATTTTATGTATTCTAATTAATTAATTTAAGATTAATAATGATTAGCAATAATATCATCCGTATCTGTCATCAGGTTTTTACCTCGCACAGGTAAAAATAATTTTACTCGCCCAAACGGTACGTATGATAGTCGTCCAAACGGACTATTATTTTTTTGGTCAAAATTATTACCTTCGCCCAAACGACAACCGCCCTTATTAACGGACTACGAAGTATACGGGTTCAGCGAGTATATATATATATATATATATATATATATATATATATATATATATTTATATATACACATACATAAACCCACATATCATACATATACAGAGTAATATATTCAAATGGAATAATAATTATCATAGAAGTGCGTTAGATTAAAGTCATAAAAATGCTTTATCGTAGAACATATTGTCAATCTCTTATTCAGTACTAGACGATTGCAAAAGTACACTTGGAATAAGATAGAATTTTTTTATAAATAGATAAATTTTCGATTTTTTTCCAGGAATTTTTTGAATATTAAACAGTGCAATCAACAACTTGGAAATTCATTCTAATTCTAAACAACATTTTATGGAAAATCAAAGAAAGAGTATACAGATAATGGAAATGTGATCAAAAATATCACCTACAACAATACTTGCTCTATTTTTTCTATCCGTTAGGAATCTTTTATATATTGGGTTTTGGTTTTTACGTGACACGACATTTTCATATTATTTTAATATTATTATATTATTATTATTTTATATGGTATTGCATAAAATATAGTAATTCTACACGTTTATGTTACATTTACAATATAAATTGTAATATATTCAATAGAATTTCTTTGTTGTCACTGTTTTTTAAAACATTGAAATGTGGGTCTAAATATTCTCACTGATGGTGCCATAAATATTTCATACACAACAGACAAATGAAGTACTTGACATATTTTTTATCGGTATCGTATCGTAGTAGTTATTTTGAAATCATATTTTTCAATACCGAATAGATATCTAATTTACAATCTACTTGAAATAAAATGCATGACATTTGTGCATAAGTAAGTACTCATTTATTATGTACCATGAGGTCTCGAGTCTTGTGCCTTTACTAAAATAGCAAATATTCAAATTATTGTTAATCCAGCTCGATCTGTAAGCTTTTGGAAATACAGAAACAACACGTAGTTTCTCATTAACCAACATCTCAGTCGCGTTTGGTATTATTTTACCCACGACTTTTTATCTACTCATTCGCGAGAATCGACCCGCCGCACCAAGCCGGATCGAAACGACAGAAGTCAACCATGCGGCTGTACTTAAGCCAATGAATAACCCGGCAGTCAATTCATCGGAGAGCGGAAAAAACGAACAGTATAATTAGGGTGAACTTGATTTGCGAGTGTTTTCACAACATATACTCCAAAGCGGTATAAGCAAAAGAATATCCTGTCGATTTCCATTTCCGTGAATTCAGAAAAATCCGGGGTACAAGCGAAGTTACATCAAACTCGGGGACCATAACGAATTGGTTGTCGTTTCGAGTGTAAATTTCGACGACCGAACGTCTTCCCGAGGGACGAGAACATTGGGATTTTGAACCAGGACTAAATTAAAACGTCGAAGACATCAACAAAATCGAAAAAAATAATTGTAACGCGATATTCAGCTCGTAGCATGACAAAAAGACGCTCAGTAAGAATAAAATATTGTGGGCCTCTCAACTGTATTTCTCATAATAGTAATAATAACTTTAAATTTTGATTTGCTCCATATATATGTCAAAATATGATAAATCATTGTCCAACTCAATAAAAAAACAAATAAATAATAATAATAAAGATCAATCTACACATTAAACCTTTATTGTGATAGTCGTTTACTAAAATTGGTTTGCGAATCAATTCATTTTGATAGTACGAATATTTGGTTTAATTGAATATTATTTGCTTATTTGGCTATTCAATAAATTAATATATATATAGAGTATTATAATAGAATAATTTATTAGTGATTCATCGGTAGATCAGGTTTTTAGAACAAAAATCTGTTTTTAATTTATTGTTATATAATAATTATGGATCGTAGATTAAAAGCAAAACGAGAAATGTTGAAAAATGGTTTTATGTTTCTATTATTTTTTTACGTGTATAGGGGTAGCAAATCTGCACTAGAAATGTTATAACATTTTAGATTCTGAACGGAGTGAAGAATGTATTGATTTTACAATGATGTGTGTTTTTTTTAGATTCTGAACGGAGTGAAGAATGTATTGATTTTACAATGATGTGTGTTTTTTTTTTTTTTTTTTTTTTTTTTTGTGTCTGTCGACACGTTTTGGGGCAGTAAAAATGCTTCGATTGCCTTATGTAGCAACTTTTCTGAAAGGAAAGTGAATCTATTTGGTACTTTGGGGGGTCAAAAGTTAAAAATTTCCAATATTTTTTAAATGCGACGGGAAAAACCATAAAAAAAATTTGGGAAAAACGGGAGTTTTTACGCAAAACCAGTTTTCGACATAATCAAATTTTTTATTTTGCTATAACTCAAAAACTAATCAATGTAAATACTTGAAATTTTCACCAAATATTTAGATTAGCGTTCTCTATACACCATTAAATTTTCAAAGTATTTTGACTTTTATTAAGCTATTTATAGACAATTGAAATTTTCAATATTTTTAAGTATTTTTTTTTTAAATAACGATTAAATTTTTTTGGCTGCCTAGAAAATCTTGAAAATTTAATACAAGGTTTCTTATAAGTTGTTCCTTAACTGATAAAAAAAAATCTAAAATCGTAAGTCACAATTTTTTTTATAAGTGCTCAAAGTTCCAATTTATACGAAATATGTAAAAATCACGATAATTTGCAAGTTATTTTGTAGATAAAAATTCATAAAATTTTTTCTGTTCATACTTAAGGTTCAAAAATTTAACACGAGGTTATCTATAAGCTACTCTTCAAAAATCTTTAAAAAAATTTCTACCGGAATTAGAGGAAAAAATTTTATGACTGTTTGAAATTTAAATATTTACGAAATTGCATAAAATAGCGATTTATTCTCAAACGATTTTAAATATTTTTTATAATTCAAAAAGTATAAGTCGCAGATTTTTGAAATTTCTACCAGTTGTTAAGATTGGTATTTCCTTTATGTCATATTTTTTTCAAAATATTATATTGATTTTTAAGCCACTTATAGGCATTTAAAATATTCGATTTTTTTACATTTTTTTTTTTATAATCGGTGATAAAAAAAATTTGGCTCGTACAAAATACTTAAAAATTGAATAGAAGATTCCACAGAAGTAGTTCTTAAAGTCATTCCAAAATTATTAAAATCCATAGGCACAATTTTTTTTTATAAGCGTTTGAACAGCGAATATTGACAAAAAATTACATGTAAAATATAATATAATGTATAATATTCTAGACTGACAAATGATATCGGTTTTTTTAAAATGCCCTAACTCAAAAACGAAAAACCGCAACAACTTGAAATTATCATTAAATCTTTATATTGACGTTTTCTATACATGGTTAAAATTTCAAAGTATTTTGACATATTTTGACTTATTTATAGACAATTTAAATTTTCGGTTTTTCTAAATTTTTCGTTTAAAAATAAAATATACTTATATAATATTTATAAATAACATTGTATTATATTCTAGACTAACATATCATCTCCGTTCAGAATCGTTTTTCGTATACAATGATACCTATCATTGAATTCAAATTTAACAAATCCATTATAATGACCTATCCTATGAAGAGTCGCAATCCACCCCCAAGTGTACTGCAGAGCGAGGCCCATCCGGTTTTTTTTCTTATAACTGTTTCGATAAGTAATTTTTCCGGTTTTCCAATTAGTTCTTTTATGAGCACTTACAGTTTTAAAAGCAGTCCTTTAAATTACAATTATTTCGTTTAATAGAAAAAAAAACTATTTTTTTTAATCACGGAACATTATATTGTCTGGATCAGGTGTTAGGATAAGAATTTATACATCGATTTTTAAGCCATAATGAAATTGAGCTAAAAAGAAAGCTTTAAACTATTACATTCATCCAAAATAATTGTTGTTTTAACTTTAAATATAATATTATATATGTGTTTTAATTCCGAGTGATAATGAAAATAATTGTTTTAATTGCATAATTAAACGGCTATAAGTTTTGGTTAGCAATTAGTCGAGTATTAAAATAAAATTAGATTATTATTAACATAGTTTCTTATTTCAATTCCACCATTATGTTAAAAAATATATTAAACCGAAATAAATAATAACCATATTAATATTGTCTTTTGAATGTATAATGAATACAGTTATGAATGTGTAAATATACTCGATAGATTAAAGACTTATTTAAAAGAAAAATTCAAGCGTAAGATAATTCTACTTCACATTATTACCTTCGACTTATTGATTACCTTTTATCTCCAATATCTATCCTAAGTAGAAAATAATTTTGGTCACGAAAAAATTATAATAATGTTGTATACAATTCAATAAAAAAATTAAATATGAATAAGCTAATTGTATAGTTTATAATTAGGAATACAAATCACAAATAATATATATATATATATTTTTTTTTTTGATTTACGGTTCAACAGAATAAATTCACCATATTATATAATAATAAAATGTGATAAACGACAGAGCTCATAAATTATATTTATCATAATAATATATGTAATATTGTTCGTCACGTACAGGACTTCTCCAGGTCGTTTAGTATTTGTCGTAGAATAACTTTCTATTGAAACAGGTGATTTATGATCGTAGAAAAATGTATTTAAATTATTTATTAAAAAAACTAAATTATATCGTATTATCTACGATACCTATAGTTTTTAAAGAATTTTTGGTCCTTAACTTGTATAAATACATAGTTGTCTGAACTTATAAAATAGAATGCTTTATGTGAAATTCTATCATTAGTCTTGATTATAATATTATTGTATAGTACAACTATTATAATATGTCTTAGTATATTCATGTATTCAAACACTTGGTTTCAGGACTTTTGGTATGTTAAATTGGAAGATATATTCTAAGAGAAAAAATAAATCCAGCTTTAGTTTAAATCTTTGCTTTTTTTGTAATGTTTAATTAGATTACCACCACTGCCTGAATACATTTTTTATAAATTATTTTTTAAAAACTTTTTTTGTAATAATAATATTTAATTTGATGTTTATTTTAAATAGAAACATAAGAAATTTATTAAAATAAACAAAATAAACTTATACCGAATAAGAAGCTGCAGAAATGGTAAACAATTATACAACTAACGTTGAATAATAAACAAATAAAAATAAATATAACACTAGAAAAATGTAACACAATGTCATGTAGAATGTTTATTGCACTATTCGACGCATATTTGTTCTTTATCCTAATAAAAATGTTCCTGATGGTTCGATCGTATTGGATATGGAAAACGTTGATCGGAGTGTACGTGGGCCTGATACTCAGTAAGTAGTTATTATGTTGTCTTCTTCACTCAAAGTCATTCTTGTTGAACACTGAACACTGTAGCTATAGGAGTTGTGATGTAACCTTTAAATGATTAGGTTTTAATATGATGATTCAGTTTTCGCACGAGCTGTCTCGAAGATCGGTCATCGTTACTGCGCTTTTGATGGATCAAATAAACGAATAGTATAGTTATCATACTCTTAATTCTAACACTCTAACAGTTTAAAGTTGATGTAAAATAAAAATAAAAATAAATAATTTTTATAAAATTTCTCTATACCCTGGTTGTTAAGAAATATGTTTCAAGGCTATACTTTCAAGTCTTATTCTATAACATTTGTTACGAATCTTTTATAAAATGATCGAAGCAGCCGACGGATAATATACCTCTGCTTAGTGTTGGTATACTGTGTTGAAAATATTGTTATTATTATCAAGTAATTAATTATTTCCAGTCTGAAAGAGGAGAACCATTTTTAGGGTTTGAACTTTTTATTTCAAGCTTCTTATCACAAGTTTTCTTTTCCTACACTTTTTTGGATAATAAAAAACCCAAAATTTTTCACGAAGCATTTCTGTGAATTGTGTACTGGATACGGATTGTTTAAAAAAAAATAATTTTCAACTTTCCAGAACAGTTTTTATGAAAATCGTGAATAAACAAAACCACGTCCAAGAAAAAATATGCAATAGCAATAGTATCCATACTTACTGATTATTTCTAAGTCTATATTAAATTATTGGGCTGAATAATATACGATTTTGCTGAGAATTGTTTTCGGAACACAAAAATTAATTTGTTTGGGGTTTTTACATTTTTCGAAATGAATAGATTTTAATGGTATTTCCAATATTTTTGTTTTTAATCTATCTATTTAATCTAGCATTAATCAGATTCTGTCATACGTTATTATATTAAATACTGTATTTACATATTTTTTTTTTTTTTTTTTTAATAACAATTGTGCTAAAAAAAATCAATATTTCAAAACCAACGGTAAAAGTATACAAATAACTACTAATGTTATTTTAATCTACGCTGAAAACATATTTTCAGTGATTTGTTTTATACTTTAAGTCATTAATTAAATCATCGAGGGAAATAGTTTAAATACACGAAATTAAATGTAATAGCACAAGGTTATATTACATTATTAATGTTTCATAAAATTTTATTCATGAAAAAATATTGGTTGTAGTGCTCTTGATTTGATGTGGGTAATACCCGGGTACCCGTTTATCCGGGTAATACCCGATTTTGTGGGTAGTCAATGTTTTCGAGTAATGGGTACCCATTACCCAAAATGTTCGGGTACCCGATGGCTTTTTTGATATACGTTTAGCTAAGTCTTAACTCTTAAGAGGTAATCAGTATTAAATTATACATTACATAATTATTCGAATAAAATATATCTAAGAAAATATAAAAATTATCTATAAAAAGAACCGGATGGGCCTCGCTCTGCTGTACACTTGGGGGTGAAGTGCGACTTTTCATAGGATAGGTCATTATAATGGATTTGTTAAATTTGAATTCAATGATAGGTATCATTGTATACGAAAAACGATTCTGAACGGAGATGATATGTTTGTCTAGAATATAATACAATGTTATTTATAAATATTGTAATCAGTATATTTTATTTTGAAACGATAAATATATTTTTCAATTAGGATGGGTTGGCAGTTGCATACAGCGATATAGTTTGTCAGTCTAGAACATTCTACATTATATTATATTTTACATGCAATTTTATGTCAATATT
>JASXSY010000586.1:0-78281 GCA_034509805.1 Sipha maydis
ATCATATAATAATTCTGATTAGCTTTATATTATATTTTCAATCTTTAAAACACATAACTCTGGTTAAATAACAAATATACAGTAACACAAAAAATACATTAGCTTGAAAATAATTAACATTTTAGACAATTTTAGGTAAAACTTAAATTGTTTTCTACATAGGGTTTAAGATTTAAAATTTTATTTTTAATGAAGTATATGCCATTTTTAATAGGCAGTACTATCTATGTTTAAATAAATGTTATTAGAAAAACAAATATCGTGGTAAAGCAGAATATTGATCAAAATCTATAATATGATTTTTTTCTAAATTAATTTGTTTATACATAGCATACATATAAATTATGATTAATGACTGTTCAAACGTAGACTATTGATATAGCATGTAAATATTCTATCAAAAAAAAAAAAAAATATAACACTTTGTTTACTCACTATTAATCTTTTATATAATATTTTTAATATTTTCTGGACTTATCAATAACATATTTTATTTGTATTTCATAGAATTATATTACATTATATCATATTTGTATTAAAATATGTCACAAGATTATGTACATTCCTGCTGTCAGTGCAAGTCATAGTTATTAGGTACAATGGTATACCTACATATTGTAACATTTAGAGTTTACTTTCGAATTTTTTAATATAATATATTGATGTACGAATATTATGTTGACAGCGAATTGACTGGAGAAGAAGTCGTTGAGGATCTTATGCACCTCAACACTGAACTCAGAGACACAGATAAAGAAAAATATAATGCAATAAGCAAGAAATCTCCACAAGGACAACCTTCTTCCAGAAAAGTATCCTGGTTACTGGAAGTCCACTCCAGCATATATAATAAACTGGTCAACGGGCGATTCTTCATTGGAATGTCCTACTGCAGAATCCAACCGTATGACCAAGTCAAAGACATGGACATATAACGAAATATTATCCAACAAACGTACAGACATGTATGATATATGCATCGCAAGAAAAAGATCACGATTGGAAGAATTGCAAGGCAAACCCAAAATGTGTAAACTGCGGAAGGAATGAGCCGTCCAACCACCTTGATTGCCCCTCACGATTGAGGGCAATAATACAAAGGTGCAAGAAGACCAATTATGGAACAAACTCAACATGATTAATTTAAAAATAATACAAATAAATGCAGCGAGAAGTCAAATAGTAAATGACGAACTCCTGCATTATAGTCGCAAAAATCAAATTGAGAAAATATTATTACAAGATCCCCTGTTGGTTGGGGTTAGAATAGACCATCGGTTGTTCCTGCCTGTCGTAAAAGGCGACTAAAAGGGACTTGTAGTTGGGCAGCAACTATTACAATATTGGGTGAAGATTCATCATCTACATGCCAGACAGCAACCAACAGATACGGGAAACTGTACGACCAATCTACGGATTGAAACTATAGAGAGAGAGAATATAATATATTATAACAATAATATTATATTTTGAATACCAATTTGACATATTATGTTCCTATAATATATAACATGTTTGTGTTATGTCTGGTATATCTATAATTTTAAACGTAAAATAAATTTGAATATCAAAAAGGTATAACTATTATGAGAAGGTATGCGTATTATATATAACTTTATTGTATATACTATGAGTTATGAAAGTTAGAGCATGTGACAATCGTCTTTTCAAATTTAACTATTAATTATAATTGTATAAAAAAAACAAAATTTTGTACTTACGTTATCATTTCAATTAAACAAATCATTGAGATAATTTTTATGATTCCATTAATTCTATGATTCCTTATTATTTCGGACATTCTTTCAACGTCTATCACGACTATATTAGCCAATAATATCGCGTATGTTCAATTATTGCAATTTATGCATAACAAATATTTGTACCCGGGTACTAATTAAATCTTTAATGATTCAATCAAGTATTGGGCTCATAATTTATTTCATGATTCAATATTCTTTTTAATTTATTATGTTATTATCACTGGGATTTCGTTTCAGTGCATCATGAAGAACTATTAAAGAACACCCAAACCAAGAAAAATCCCAGGGGAAGTTATTTTTTACAGATACTGCGAAAAATGTATTAGGGGCTTAGTACTTTATTAAAAACGATGTAATCATACTTATGATTTTTATTAAAAAAAAAAAATTGCAAAGTAACTATTATTATTTTTTAATAACAAAGTTAATTTTTTTATGTTTTATTGAATACATTAATTTATAATTAATCACGAAGGATTTAATTTTAATCATTTTTTTCTTTGGGAGGAGGTCATAACTTTCCCTGAATCTGCGCCTGACTTAACTGACTTATATAATTAAACTTACAGGCAATATTATATATATGCGTGTTCTTTATTTTCAGGAACATTTTAGTTATTATATTTGTCAATTTTATCGCGGAAAAATTTATAGATTTTTCAAAAATATCCATTATCGATCTGGTATTTAAAAGGTCCGGGATGCATTTCTTCAGAAGGATCCCAAAAATGTCATCTCGTAAAATGATAAAAAAAATTGGTGCTTATAACTAGTGCAAAATATTACAATTGTTTAATTGTACCTGATATAAAACACACAAACAAATAAGTTAATTACATAGTTAGCGAAATAATCTATAATACAACAATTTTATATGTATATATATATATTACTATTGAATGTTCGTAGAACGGTTAGAAACAAAAATTTGAAATATATAAATGAAAAATGTTTTATTTATTTTTTACAAAAGAAAATGATTTTTTAATTATTGAATAATGGGGACTCGAACGCGTGGTATAAGACAGTACAATGCCAGAATTACTCCGACTATTGCACTATAAGTGGTCTTTATATATCAATCGGATACAATGCCGGAATAACTCTGATTATTGTACCATGGACTGGATATATACAGCACGTTGAGTCCGGAGGAAGGGAGACTGCCTTTGATGTCGCGTAAGTCAGCCCCGTAAGGTCTTACTACAACGTCGAGAAGGCAGTGAATGGTATCGGTTTGATCTGTGCTTTGACATTTTATACACATCGCGAGGCGGCATCGGCGTACTATTACGTGATGGATAAATCCGTGGCGGCTACGGCGATAGGTCGGACGATGTACAAAGCGGGATAAAAATAAAATGGGCGTTTGATTATAATTTTAATGAGGTTGATAATTTGCATGTATACAGATAATGTAAATATGGGATATTAAGTGTTGATAAAAATGAAAATTAATAATAGCCGATATATGTATACGTGGAAACAAATACCTTATAATAGACAACTTTATTTTTTATTTATACACAAACTGTACAGTTGATTTTTTTTTTATAATGGTAATTTTCTAGTTCTTTGAAGTCCGCCAGTAATTTAAATCATAAAAAATATCTATTACGACTATTATTAGGATAGTTTATAAATCAATATATATGATATTATGTTGTAATATATATGGGGGGTCTTTCGAAACAAATTTAGCCAGGGGTCATGGACGCGTTTACGACCATTACATTTTCATAAATACCAGTTGGACTTGTCCACAGTTTACTTAACCCGTATATTTTTTAACAATAAACAAAAATGTGAACAAACAACGGTACAAAAAAAATCATTTATAACACATTCATTAGACTATGATAAAATTTAGATAGCAGATGAACAAGATACTTGATCACAGTTACACTATCGACCCATAGTGTCACTGTGGCAGGGATGGACTGGCCCGGTGGTAGTCTACTGCCTTCATGGAAGTCTCCCGTTTCTAAATAACAATTTTACTTACTCAAAAGATAACTCCAGTAAATGAAAATAAACAACTATTCATAACTTCAGAAAAAGTTAATAACTATTTTTTAATACTTGAGGTAAGTGGCCCACGACTTCCTAATCAATTCGTCCTCATTAATTAGTAAATACCCATTTAAATTGTATTTGTGACTTAAATAACTTTAAATATGTATGTAATACAATATAACTGGCCTGATATCACTTGAAAGTTTTTGTTTAATTTATATAAATATAATAAAGGTAATTAAAAATAATTTTATTAATTAATAATTTTAAATCTTTAAGTAATATAGAAATGGCAATAAATTATGCTTTAAAATTATGTCATTTAATACAAGAAAATTACATTTTTAAATATTAGAAAAATAATTTTTTTTTTTTAAAAAAATTCTTGTATTTACTTAAAATGTAAAATCACCTGCGTTTAGTTGGTTATTATTTAATATTAATTTAACTGAATACATAAGAAACTAACCTTAAGAATTGAAAATAAATAGCAATATTAATAATAAATAATAATTCAATTTTTTTTTTAAATACAACCATATATTTCAGCTATCTTAATAAACCAAAAAGTAATGCTGATATAGTTTTAACATAATAATTTATAGTTTGTTTAAATTTTATTAATATAAATTCATTAAATAATTTTAAGTGGCAAGGGAAAATAATGGAAGACCATTAAAAAAATACAACTGATTAAAACCACAGTAGTTACTTTATTGTGAAAAAAAAAAATGTTATTTATTTCAATGGGATAAACCTAGAGCTGTGAGTGGCACCAATACCAGGCCTTCCGTGCTTGACTGGTTTGTATGTGACACTGAATTCACCCAAATAATGACCAATCATTTCAGGCTGTAAAATAAAAAAAAATAATAGAATTTAATATTGCTATAATGAATAAGTTAAAATAACAAATAATCTTATTTACTATTTGATGTTATACTGTATACATAATTTAGTACAAAATAATTTACTAACCTTGATTTCAATTTGATTGAAAACTTTTCCATTGTATACACCAATGATGCTACCAACCATTTCAGGAACAATGATCATGTTACGAAGATGAGTTTTAACAGCTTCAGGTTTTTCCATTGGTGGAGCATCTTTCTTTGCACGACGTAATTTCTTTACCAATGCTGACTCTTTACGTTTCAGACCACCACGAGAGAAACGTCTGCGAGCGCGCGAGTGCAACAGCTCAATCAATTGTTCCCTGTAAAATAGATTTCGATAAGTTAAACATAAATAGAATCTAGAAAAATATGATCGTGATTTACCCTTGGATGTCTAAAAGTTGGTCCAAGTCAACACCACGGTAGGTGAATTTACGGAAAGGCCTTTTAGCCTTGTGCTCAACTTCAGTCTGAAAATACAATGATTATTATGAATAATACAAACAAAACAAACCCTACAGATGATCAATTCATTTGCATCACAATACCAATGCAAACAAATGACCAAATAGTTTGAGGGAACGCAGTTCAGGTGAAGTGAGTGTTTTTGGGTGTTCAAAAATCGCCTACATGTGAGAAGGGTTTGACTACATACCCGTGAAGTTTAATTGTACCCATTTAATTATTTACATAACACTTTTAAGGACAGTAAATAATATAAATACATGTAACCCCGCCACTCCTCTACGACAAAATCTTAGTTGTGCAACAGTCGAACACGAACCATTACGGGATGATAATGACCACGGATTGAAACGTAAGTGAAATGTTTGCCAGTAATTAAAACAATTATTTAAGTAATAACATACGTCGTAGGAAAGAGATCGACTCCGTGCATGAAAATGAATTGTAGGTTAAATATTTGCCGGAATCTCAGACGAATGGCGGACGTTCATCTTGGGCAGCGTTTGAAATTACATAAATATAATAAAACAAAACTTACGGTATTGTCGGCCATGGTTGAACAGACGATCGGTGGAAATTTTCCGAAAGGGTTTATGGGAAAAGCGTGACTTCTTGTCGAACGAAATCAAAAACGCAAAGAGAACTGGAATGGTATGAAGTATGTGTAAAACACGTTTATTGTGTGATCGTTTAGCAGTGCTACCAATAGCAACACGTTTTGTGCCAGACGATCACGGACGTTTTAATGCGTCTTTGAAATATCAATATCTAATTCCTTATCATATATGATAAAAGACCAAACACTGGACGGTCAACATTTCTTCATACGTTTAATGCCATTGCCGACTCATTCGATTTTCCGACGGTCGTAGACATTTTTGGTTGTTTTGCTTCGATTTCGGTACCGGAAATCGAACCCGTGTGGAAAATCGAAATTCATCAATAGTTCTTCCGATCATGTTTAAACCTCCCCTGTTGGAAGTAGAAAGCTGGAAGGGCGATTGGGGATTGCCTTCGATCGATTATAAATGCCTCGAAGTTTTGGTAAACTCGATGTTATTTCTTCATTCTCTAGTTTATGTAACGAATTGTTTCAAAGGTTTCGTAATAATTGTATGTCTTATGATTTAGGCTTTTGCCAGATTTACAAACGCACCAATTAACATTAATTATTCAAACAATCCGTTCAAGTCTGTCACTGGCCATTTTCCTGTTGTGAATTACAACAAACGATTGCTACTGGATCGGGATGGTCTAACTGATTGCCTTGAAAAGCTGGTAATTTCATTTTACCTAGTACTATTCTTCATTTAGGCATTTTTTAATTGTGTTTCAATAGAATCTCAGCCCAGATTGTGGTCTTACTAATCTTCAGTTAGCTGAAGAACATGCTGCCATTAGTATGATTGATGCCCAACTTGAACCAGCGTTACTGTTTTCTTGGTAATCAAGCTACAAAGAAACAATTTTATATTCCTATCAATTGTTAAGTTAATTTTTTTTGTTTTTATTACAAAGGTGGATAGATGAAAACAATTGCCTCAATTTCACAAAACCATTGTACCGGAGTGCATTAAAATTTCCATTAAATTGGTATTATCCCAATGTATACGAGAAGGAAGCTAAGCACAAAATATATACATTGTACAATCACCTAGAATCTGATAATGATATTATGACTGAGGTAAAATAATTAACATACTTTGTAAAACTATTTTATTGCTATTAAATTTTAACTGTATAGATTTATGCAGAAGCTATTAAGTGCATGAATAGTTTGGAAAGTCGTTTAGGCAACAATTTTTATTTCTTTGGATCACATCCGACATTATTAGATGCCGTCGCATATAGCTATCTGGGACCAATGTTGAAAGCACCCATTAATGGAAATAAATTACAAACACATTTGAAGTCATGTAAAAATTTATGCATCTGGATAGACAGAATAACAAGAGAATATTTTAAAATCGATTGGCAAGCACATAAATGTAATGAAAAGAAAATATTGGATGAATCTAGACAACAATTGAATGTGGTACCTTGGTATAAGAGAGAAGAGACCAAAAATGTATTAATTGGATTGGTTACAATGGTTACAATGGTCATATACTCATTTAAAATTGGTCTCATTAGTGTGAGTTATTATTATTTATTAATAAATACAACAAATATTGTATTGTATTAATTTTTTTATTTTTTTAGGTAAGCGATACAAGTGATGAAGAAGATGAAGATTGAAAAATTAAATTTCAATTTAGTTAGTCATTTTTTATTTATACTTTTTTAATGTTCCTCAATTTATTAGATTTTAAATAAATGGATCAAATTATTTATAGTTTTGAATAAAATTATACTTCTATTATATATACATAAGTATTAAGGTTTTAGGAAGAACCAAATTATTTAATGGTTATAAATTTATGTTCAATTTCATAAATTCCAACAGGTTGGTTTTGTCTATCATCATAATCAACCCATTCTTTTTCTTCTAAGTTTACATCATCAAACACGGTATTGCTATCTACTCCACGACATTTAAATCCATTTCTAGGTGAAAAGTCGATTATTGATACACCTCTACAATCAAATGCAACAATACTTTTAAACGTATTTGAATCTTCTATTGTATACTTTGTAATTGTTTCTGGTAAAATATCTTAAAATAAAAAAATACTATTATTAGGATCATTAAATAATAATAATAATGTAATATTTTATGTAAGTGCTTACCAATCGAACAGTCTCTTGAACACATTTTACATTTGGTTACTAAATTTGCTTTGCCTCTACTTCCTTTCATCGGAACAGTCTCCTAAAGGTTACAATGTTTAGTAAACAATAAACTTAAAATTTTAAAGAATGATTTATATTAAAAAATAGTAAATATTTACATCTTGAGATAAATAAATCCATTTGTCAGACTCTTCGCCACAATTTGTACATCGAAACTATAAACAAATTATAGAAAACAATTTTTATATTAATAATTATAATCAATCAATCTATTATTGAATTATTTTTAATTTATATTGTATTCATGAATATTATTTATTTATTATTTATCATGCAAATATTGTATGATTAAGCAAGTTTAAGTTAGGTTATTTATGGGGTTCATGCAAAGTAATCAATAAATGCATTAATTTTTTGTTTGAAATTAAATTTATTACTGGGCAATTAGAGGTTTACACAATGTCCGAACAAACTAGAATGGCAAACCGATTGTACATAGTATTGTCTATTACTGGCTCATATCTAACATACCAGTATGATTTAAGTCATAATAATAAATTAATTGTCAATAATTATTATCAATATCAAATAAAGCTTATAATCATTAACATCATTTTCAACTTAAAGAATCAGTCATTTATTGTATATAAAAATAAAGAATGAAATATATTATAGTCTTCCAAGTAAATATAAAATATTTTAATCATATGATTTATGCTTAATGCAATGTTAGAAATACTCATTTTAAAATCTAAATTATTATATCATAAAAATATGACCTAAATATGAACTTCAAGTTTTCTGTTATAAAAATAAGTAATCTATCAGGTCTAAACAAATTTTGAGTACTATCAATTTTTAATTTATGTTATTATTAATGATAAAAACATATCACAATATAAATCTTATATATTAGATTAAAAAAAACTTCTCTAGACATTTTATCATAAAGTTAACTTAGTATATTTTTTTCAAAAATATAAAAATATCCTTACTTTTAAATACCATCGAAAGTCTTCACCATCCGACTGTAGTTCTGTCACGTTTTCCAAATTTGCTTTAAATTGCAAAGCAATTTTCTGAAAGTTAATAAGCTTAGATTAGTTAAATCTTCACAATCGTTTTACAAAATTTTAATACTTACAACCATGTTTCTCAGAATATCTAATACCTATGGATGGTTTTAAAATAATTGTGATAATTGCATAAATTCAGAACTAAAATAATATGTTTTTGCTAAAATATTCAATAAGAATATTCAAGTTACTGTTGAAATTAAATGTGTGATAACAAAGATTATATTTTAATCTGTAGTGATAGCACAGAATAGATAAGGCTTAGATCAAATCCAATGGATGGAGTCATCGCATATCACACCCATGGTACCATGGTATTAAAAGATATATAAATATATATATATATATATATATTTTTTTTCTAAGACCGTAAGCACACCTATAGAATGAGTTGAAGTGAACATCACTTTAGGACCGGTGACATATGCGCATGCGTGCATGCTTATCAAATGTCAATCTGTGTCCCGCTTAAAATTAAATTTAGGCAAAAATTATTATTTAATGAGTTTGAATACGATTATGATGAAACACCCCGTGTCCCAGAATTAGAGGAGTTTATTATAGATATTGTTAAATGCACTGGAAGATTTATTATAAGAAAAAAAAGATAAAAAGTAACTTGTGTGGAATCTGTGAATTATTTTTAAAGTCAATGTCATTCCTATTAAAATTAAAAATAAAAAAAAAAATGAATTGCTATATCACCTGATGTCCACAAGATATGTTAGACAGCGGAGTATAACATACAATTTAATCCAATGAGGTACATGAAATGAAGAACGTTAAAATGTATTAAGACAATTAAGACACTGAACGAAATTAGCACAGATAATACAATATTCAAATTAACGAAATGAAATAACACATATTAAATCAAGATCCTTTTAATAACCAAACCCTGATTTACGCATGTGCAAACGGTGCACAAGCGCCGAGCCCCCAAAATCTTAGGGCCTCATTCTCATTCTGTACAAAAAAAAATCTAATTTTTAGTACTCGTATTTACAATTTTCATTACATAATATTAGATAGATTATTTTCTAAAAAGAGGACAAGATAATGGATAAGATGAAGGAAAATATACTGAGATCGTTTGGGTACGTGATGAGGTGTGAGGAACAAAAGTAGTTAGAGTGGTTATAAAAATAAATGTAGAAGGGAAAAGAGGAAGATAAAAAAGAAATTGTTGGATACGATTGAGAATGATATGATGGCTGTTGTTGTGTGCGTAAGAGATGTAGAAAATCGAGACGTGTGGAGGTTTAGGACAAAGGTGGCCCAACCCAAATAGTTGGAATAAATATGAGGGAGAAGTAGATACAATGGCAATTAATATAAAATTTACACAAAATCAATTATGTTATAAAAAAGATAAATATGAATTTTTAGCGAGAGAAACCAAATATTCACTTCCTGAGTTAATATACTCGTATCTAGAATTCTTTTAGGAAAATTATCAAGACGGCGTAATGGATAGGCAAAAGTAGAACATTTCTACGATGGGAACGTTATTGCAATTTTTTTGTTGATAATTAGTACTATAGTTTAAATTTAAGAAAATCAATCAAACATATTATTTTTTGAGATTAATAAATATGAAATAAATAAAATAATTAAAAAATTATTTCAATAACAAACACGTAAGCCGTAGTCTACTCAAAACATGAAATTTGATGACAAAAAAAATTTTTCTGAGGATATTACATGAATATTAAAAAAGATTCATAATATTTTCTTAGAACGTTGAAAGAATATTAATATTATATACTAAATATTTCTGGAATATTCTAAGAATATATTTTTGTTATCTAGGGTGCTCTATTCACAATTTGGATAGTGGTTTATGTCCTTAGAGAACACACTCGTTTTAAACTTTACAGAGTGTAACCTAGAAACTTAAAAACATCAATAACTGTTCAGAGTCTGTTCGAAAAGTATTTCGTTCAAAATATATGAATTGGCCGATGAATATGCATATATAATTGACAAATTCATCGAATCTGCAAAACAAACATATCGCGTTGCTATGAGATGTACGAAAATTGTGTATAAAAGGAATCGACTACAAGCAAGAATAGGTTGTTCTTGTTAAGTCTTCATACGATACGTGTCTCCTGTAAATTACATTTTGCAAATAGTGTAAATAAAATTCAATAGTATTTTTTTCAAACTCTTCTATTTACATCAGCCAACGGTATTTATTCTGTCAATATGACATTGTTATTGTGCAGAAAAGATACGTACTACACGTTCCTAGATTGTAAGAAATTTTCCTGGTTATGGCGGTACAGTAATCGATGGCAGCAAGAGGAGGTGGGTGGGCCTGCTGTCGGTCTTGCCGCCGACTCGGTGGACGAGTTGACGCGAGCCGCCGTCACGGATATCTCGACGCAAGTCGGGGAATCTAAGACAGTGGTGAGCCGTGACGCGTCCACTCAGACTGACCAGTCCGAGTCAAACCATGGCCGACGAGATTTAATTCAAATCAACCTGAACAAGTTTAAGGATGTCAGTGTTCAAACCATTGAAACAAATACTTGTGTGAGGACCGAAGATTCCAGCACCGCTTCCATGAAAATTGTACCCACGGAGGAGATTAAGGACCAGATAGTTGCAGTTGTCGTTCGGTCATTGGACATCGTTACAGAGCCGATCACAGAGTGCAAAGAAGTAACGGCCATAGCAAAACCGAAGGTAAATAAAAATTATAATTAACATTAATGAATCTTAATTCCAATAATATGTTTATTTCCAAATTAATAAATCACTTATATCTAATCATTTCTTTGTTATGTGTTCTACTTTCAGAAGAGTACTTTAGCAGCCACCCTAAAATACTGGAAGCGGCGATATTCTTTGTTTTCCCGATTTGACCAAGGTGTCGTATTGGACGAAGGTATGTAACACACATTTGTCTAGTGCACACACCAACAATAATATTTATTAACACATAATTTTTATTTTTCAGTAAGTTTCTACTCCGTTTGCCCAGAAACACTAGCGTCACATATGGCTAGGAGGTGCTCTTTTGACATTGTCGTCGATCCATTTTGTGGTGCCGGAGGCAATGTCATTCAATTGGCCATAACATGTCGCCGAGGTAAGATACGGTTTTCTTGTAACTTTGTTACTTGTAATTTTTTAATAATTGTTTTACTGTAATGACGTTCGTGCTATAACTTCCCACATTATTTTTCAGTCATCGCTGTTGATGTCGACCCGGAGAAAATAAAATTGGCACGCCGAAATACTCAAATCAATGGGGTTGAGGAAAAAATTGATTTTAGAGTTGGCAATTGTTTCGAGATATTAGACGGAGTTCGAGCAGACGCAGTCGTCACTTCACCCCCGTGGGGTGGGCCGGGATACTCTCGTCGATTCGACCCCAACGACCTGTGCAGCCGGGAAATGGGAGGCATGAAGGGTATTCTGGAAATGGCACGAAATATTGCTCCTCGTGTGGTACTTCATGTTCCAAAAACTATTGACAGAAAGCAGTGTCTGGAACTGTCAAGAAATCAGAACTTTGGCAGGGTGGAGTTTGAGGATGTTACGATCGACGGACGTCTGAACTGCGTTAACTTGTACCTGAAATCGCGACAGGTAAATAAAATATTTATTTTTGTATCATATTTATAATTTATCGAAATTTTATTTATTTAAGTTTAATGTTTGTTTTCTTGTTATAATGCAGATTTATTATTATCATGTTATAGGGTGGTAGACAACTTGGACCTGCCATATCTTCAAAAGTAGAACTGAAATCCGGTTGTAGAAATGGAACGTTCCGTTCAAACGGCCTCGCTGCATATTCATCCTACCTGGACAAAGTTGCTGAATTTTTGGTCATCAAATGAATATGTTACAATTTTCTATTTTTCCTTTGTTTTGGAGCAGTATTTTTAATTGTTGAGTTTTTTTCTACAACATGTATTTCATTGTTTTTTCTCAATTTTAAAGTTTTGCTTCTTTTTTTTGTTTATTATCGAAGACTTTTTTAAGCACTTTTTTTTTTCTTTTTTTGAGGTTTTTTTACGCTCCATTCTACTTGGATATATGTTATTATAACTCTTTTGATTTTTTTGTTAAATAGAATTTATCTATTTTTTTTTAACATTTTTTGTTCATATAATTTTATAAAATTTTATATTTATATATATATATATATTTTTTTTTTTTGATTTATAACTTTTATACAATCTTTTATCATATTTTAAAAATATTATTTTTTTGTTCTAAATAATAAGGTTTACACTTTATTTTATACTCAAACCAGTTGTTATTTACTTTTTATACTTTTGCAAAATATTTGTATGTATTATATAATTTTTTTTTTTTTATTTATTTAAATTAAAATTTGTCAGCATATAACATGCTATTACAAGTTTGCTTACGTGTTTTAATGACAAATTACAAATTACTAATTATAATTAGTTTGTGATATTGTGTTAATGATGTATACATACTAATGTTAGTTAATCGGTATTTTTAGTGGTAATTTAAATTGATCATCTTCGCTTGAGTCTAATAGAAGATCTTGGGGTAGACGTTGTTTTAAATGCCAATTTTTTGCTTTGTTTCCCAGGCTGTAGAACCGTTCGCCATCGGATGTATTAAGATTTGCTTGATAGTTTTTGAATTGTATTTTTACCCAGTCTTAGAGAAGAGGGATGCTGTGTTATAATGAATTTTTCTATTCCTCATTAACCATGGGGCTTTGAGACATATTATTAAACATTTGTTATGAAAGATTTGGATTTTGTTGATTTTTGTAGAGGAAGCTGATGTTTTGATTGGTCAGGCATAAGTGATTATTGGACGGATTATTGAGGTATACAGTTAAGTGGATGATTTCATTTGAAGGGTTGATTTAAAGTTTACTAAGGGATAAAGTGTATTTATCCTTGCATAACATTGGGTGAGTTTTTTATTTGTATGAATTTTCCATTAAAGCTTTTCGTTTAAAAACATTCCAAGGTACTTGAGATAATAGGACTACTTGACAGAGTCATCTTTGTTGTTCCATTGTATTGGTTGGTTGACAATATAAATGGCTTCAGGACCTATGTATATTTTTAGAAAATATATGTTTGCTTCATTTTTTGTTCTATTAAGGTTTAGTTTTTATATTTTGAACCATGTGATCATTGTGTTTAGAACTGTTAGGAGATTTTGAATCAAAAATTCTAAGGAATTGCTTTGAGTTATTACACATTTTCCTTTTGGATAAATATCAATTGTATAAAAAGTCTATTTACATATAAAATAAATTTAAAATTCAAATGATCTATTATTTGATGAAGTAGTGCATCTCTTACTCACATTAAATTTTCCTCTAAAACTAGTAAAAACTCGTACAGGTAATTTCTTCAGACATTTTATAATGTCCGTTGAAGAATTTCCAGTACATCCAGCTGCATTGGAAAATATTTTAGCTCGATTGCGTGCTACATTGTTTGGTAATACTCCCCACCGACATAATGGAAAGCCACTTTGAAGTATAGTTTAATGGAAAAGACCATTACTCATTGGTGAAATTATATAGTAACCGAAACTTGCCTAAACTTAAAAACCGTAAAGATCAATCGCACGGATCATAATTCTTATAATAAAATCGTTATAATGGTTTCGAATAATAAAAAGTGTTAATATTCTTTTACAACAATAAGATTTTAAATATTTCAACGTCTACAGATGGACTTGTCATAGAAATAAGTGAAAAAACTTACAATAAACATCCATCCCACCTTTGCCAGAGTTTATACCAAGTATAGACGGCTCAAAAGATTCTTGGTGAAATTCATGAAACAGGTTGTGACACAAAAAAAATTTGTGGTCCGAACCACATTGCTCTGCTACCGGTAAAAATAATACCAAATTTTAGTGCGTCAGTGTATCATGTACAATATAAATTAAAAATATAAAATTCTTACAAATAATGTTCGAGTTATAGATTTGATAAATATATATTAATATTAACCATCTATAGTTAATTATATTGTTACAGAATTATAGTTATGACATATTATCATGAACTCATAAAAAAGGTATGAAAAATCGAAATGAACATTATTTTTTACAAGGATACTAAATTATACAAAAATAGAAATTTAAAATTCGTATCATCTTATTTGATAAAATAGTACATATCTTACTCACGTTAAATTTTTCTATTGTTCTAATAAACCGATAAAAACAGGAGCAGGTAATTTTTTCAGGCATTTTAAAATGTCCGTTGAAGAATTTGCAGTTGCATCTGTAGTGCCATTCCACGGATCAATTGGTTCTGGAGCCTACAACATTATAGTAAATCTTATAAATCATTCATGAATATAAATTAAAAATTATATTTTTTTGAGTACCTTAAATCGAAGTTCCCCAACTGGCGGCTTTGCATACGGTATATTAGTGTAAAAGTAATAAGGTCGTCCGTTTCTTGATTTTAAAATTATTTTTGCAATTTTTTCACAAAATACCGAATGACAAAACAATATACAACGACGGCAAACAATTGCAAAAACTAACTTATAAAACTTGGTTTTTACCTTTTATTTAAATAATACAGTTATAATTTTTTATTCCTTAGTACAATATTAGTTTTTTACGAAGTAATTTTTAGGGATGGGCTCGAATCGATAATAAATATCGGCCGATGTCGGTGGTATCGGTTTTATCGGTATCGGTTGTTTTTCAAAACCGATACTTCAACCGATACTTTAAAAAAAAAAAAAAACCATAGGTTTTCAATAATCAATATTAAATACTATAGATTATTGGCAGGACTGTCGTTGTTATCACATTACAATAATATTTTAACAGTTAATATTTTATTGACAGTAATATTATTTAAAAATTCAAAATTGTAATACAATTGATAACAATTACTCTATGTTAATCACTAATCAATAAATTATTCTAATTAATTACTATTTCTTTTTTCTAGTCACACTATTAGTTGGTAGTTGTTTTAACTTTTCTTTGTAACATTTGAGTGATCGGATATCGGTTTTATTATATATCGTTTAGTGGTATCGGCTCATGTTTACTGCAAAAAATGCTGTTTTTATATTTACATAATATTATCGGGAGTCGATTTTATATCGACAGCATATATCGGAGTATCGGATTTCGGCAATAAGTGGTATCGGCCCATCCCTAGTAATTTTACATTAATTATGGAAGTACTTGATGACTATAAACGAACTATACTTAGAAAGATACTTGAAAAAATTGATATCATTTACAACAGCAACAATATAAAATAGTAAATTTGTCTCGATTCATTATTTACCCCACTGTCTTAGAAGATCTTCTATCTTCTAAGACCGTGATTTACCCCGCGTGCGTTATCAAAGGTTAACAATACGTTAGTAATAGCGATACATTGATAAATAGTAGATAACGATAATATTTACAGGAACAACAGTTTATGTATAATTTATAATAATAATGGTACAATAGTCTAGTAAATTGTATGATAACTAAATAAATAATAAAATATAATTGTATAATATTTATATTAAGATAAAGAACGAATACTGTATATATATATATATATATATATATATTCTTTTTTTATTTTACATTTTTCTTATACAGATATTACCTGTAAATACTGATATTTATAATAAATTTTAATGTTTCCAAACTAGGAGATATAGAATATAAGTTGAGATAAGATTTTACGTTAGTAAAACGATAAAAACATAAACGTGATAATAATCTAAACCATTGATTTTAGAATATACCGCTTATCTGTATATTCTAAAATCAATGTCTAAACGCGTGATTCTAGTTATGGACAAATCACTAAAATACTGAATAGTCCCTCTCTCCCGACCAAGGACTACTATGCCAGTGGTTCTTAACCATGAAAAAAAATGTTTAGTTTCATTTCGACTTTTATGGACTACCAAAACACTTTTTAAAATGAAGGTAACATTATTTTTACATATTTTCTTACAGACGATATTTGGTGTGTTAAAATGGCATATATTAAAAACAATATAGGGTCTAATGATGTACCTCGAGTGACTCCATAATCTTTAACATAACAATGATTACTGAAATGAGGTCCAATTGTGGTTAGTTGTTGTCTGTTACTCAGATAACTGCTAAGCCATTTTAATGTAATGTTATCAAACCCTAATTCTATTAACTTATTTAGTAATAATTGTCTACTAATTGAATCAAATGCTTTTTCCAAGTCCAAGAAAGAAATTAAAATTTTTTTTTTTTTAGTATCCCTTTTGCTATGTAAATAGTTATTAATGTCGATTAAAGCGTCTTCTGTTGAATACAGAAAAGTATGATTGGATACGAAATCCATTTACATGTTAATTTATTAATTGACGTTAGTAGAAGAGAAAGAATTCATAACAATAAATAGAATTTTCAAAATAAAATTTTCCAAAATCACAGTAGAAGAATAGATTCCCGTTCAAACCGAATTTAAAACAATTTCTGTATAAGTAATTTCAATTTTATTAAAATTTTTAAAATTTTACTTGTGTGAGTTTGGATTGACGAATATCAAGACACCCTCATTGAATGATTTTTTTTTAATACAAGATAAAAATTTATCCGTGTCAAAAGCCATTATAATTATTTAAATATTCTCAATTTATCAATAAAACGCAGCCGCCAAAATGCATAGTGTGATATACGAGTACACAATATACTCGTAATATAATGTGTTTTGACAATATGTCCCACTGATTTGCTTCCTGCACAATCGTAACATGTTGCGGTAAATCCTGATAAAACGCTCTATTGTGACATTGATGATTAGCAGCTATGTAAGTTGTTATTCCGACAAACTGGATGCACTCTACCCGGACCCGTCAAAACTCATAGTGAGGTGAGGAACTAAGTATAATATTGAAAATGCAATCACAGAAGCAGAAACCATTAGAATTTTATCAAATAATAAATCTCGGCCGGTGTATCCGTTATTTCCTTTTAAAATTATGTAAATATATATTTAATAATAACAAAAGGAGATTTTTTTCAATAAATCGATTAAATGGCTATAAGCCGAGATGGACAAAAACAGTAACACAAAAATAAACCTACCTTAATTTAAATTTTATTTTTCGTATGTCTCCGTATCTTCACACAGCATTAGCGACCTTTTTCATATTCCAACTTCTTTTGGGTATACTAAGGTACGCATTCTCATTATTAGTTTTGTATTTTGTTTCAAATTATATTTTTTTACTTAGCCTTGTATATAAGATATATATTTTGAGAAATCGCACGTACCGATCGTTTTCTATTTGGCTTCTATCGCTTAGTTGTGATTCGTTTCTACACATACTGTCGTGAGAGTTGTTCATATCATTTTATACAAATTTATTACACTTAAATTTCAAATATTATTATCATACATTTAATGAATACTATGCTATGTACAAAATAACTACAGCAAAGCCTCGATAGTCCGGACAAATTCAGACCGAACATCATCCGGATTACTACGGATCTCTATTTTATAGATTAATTGGGTTCCTGGAATTCCGAGTAAACTTCACAAGTTCATTGAATATACGAACGAATGGACTTCGAACGAAATGACGTCCGGATCACCGTAATCGCCGGATTATCGGAGATCCAGACTATCAAAACTCTATTACGCTGAATGACCCGGTCTTGTCCGAGAGATATTTTAGATTAGAAAAAAATTACTCATATTCCTTACCTAAAATTGCTAAAATGGATCGAAATTCTTACCAATCCTTACCAATTTTAAATTGTATAAACAAGTACTTTTTGATATATATTTACACTGCTCACTAAACTGAATAACAAAAATCAAAATACCTACGATATTAATGGATGATGTAACAAACTAACGAGTCGTGGTAAACATTTCTGTGTCCGTTTCCGATTTCAAAATCGATCAGCTGGGTGCCGGGTGGGTAACGGTCATTAGACTATATAGACTACGATAACTCATTCTAAAATAATTCCAAAAATAACCTCACACTCATAGGCGCATACATAAAATATCAAATTTAGTTCACCAAATCGTCGAAGTGAACAATATTTCTTTAAGCGTTATTGAATAAAGAAATCAAAAATGTTTTTTCTACATAACCTAGAAAAAGGATGATGGTTTCATACGTATTTTCACAATTTGAATTGGATAACGAGAAATACTAAAACAAATCTGTGTCTTATTGCTCTAAAGACAAACAAAATACTGTATGCTCCAACAGCCTTTAATATACAATTTAATTAAGTAGAAATAGAAAACTCAATTTATCAGTTTTTCCGAATAAAATCACAATAACCCGTTAAGATAAGATTAATATATTGCAAAAACTAAAAATTATAAAATAAAATAGTATAAAATGGTTTTATGCATTCATATAAATATTTACTATTTAATAAAATAAGTAATAACAGATTTATAAAAAAAAGTATTGTAGTACATCACATTATATACACTCAAAATATAAAGTAATTATTTCAATAATAGGGGTGAAAATATTTTTAAAAAAAGAATACAGTTTATTGGAAAAAAATACATCTGAATAAACTGGATTTATACAAAAGATACATTAATACTTAATAAAATATATAAAACTTCAAATAACAATTTTATAAAATTATCAAAAAAAAGAATAACAAAAAATTACATATGTATAGCTTGTACATAAATTAATAATTTCAATCTTTAACAATAAAAACATTTTTTAAAGGAATTAAACATAATGAAAATTATAAATTTAAACAAGCTGAAATTTATACAAATAGAGAAATAAGAATAATAAGGAATAATTAGTAAGATAAATAGAATGTCAACTTATAAACACAAAAAAAAAAAAAAATTAATAATAAATTGTAAAAAAAAAAAAAATTATAAATAAAAAAATTGACGAAAAATAACAATTATGGTTAATTTTGTTGCAAATAAGAAGAAACAGTTTTTTTCACTTCATTAATAATAAGCAAACAATTTACAGCAACAATGTCTTTATAAATGGATTCATCTGAAAAATAAAATCACATTTAAGTTATAGCGTTAAAATAACAAAGCATAATCAATTATCATAATATAATTCAAAATAAAAAATCATAACTCACACATAAGTTTATCGATTGGAAAGAAGGAAAGTAAGGATTGGCCTTGCTTTTCAAGAATTTCTGTAATATTAAGATTCTTTATATTCTCTTTTACGCTATACAGAACGGATATTAAATCATCTACATTTTTGCCACAAACTTTTGAACAAAACACAAAGGCATGTCCTATTTCGACAGGTCTGATCACTCCAGTCTGCAAGAAAATTAAAAAATTTAATTAAAATTAAATACAATTTACTTTGAAAAAATATCAATAGATAATTTAGTAGTTACATTTCTTAAATTATAAATACCTTAAAAAACATATTAACAAGCACATAGAAAATACCAACATTAACTTGAGAAAGTAATGGATATCCAATTAATAAAAAACTGTCAGAAGCTTTAAGTTTCTTCAATGTTTCTAAAATTGCAGTAAGAGAATCAAGCTGTTTTCTACTGTTATTTATACAATCATTGGCATAAATCGATGTTACATCACAAACAATCAATCGACCGGGGACCGCTTGCTTTGGAATTTGAAACCTGAAATATCTGCAATACATAAGAGAAACAAAATTAAAATGTTGAAATATAATTTTATTTACATAGGTGTAAAAATTTAAAACTTACTCTCTACGCTTAATAGCGTCTTCTGTAGGAATAGTAAATAATGATCTTGCTCGATTGTTATAATCAATAAGTTCATTCACACAAAATTTCGAGTTACGGATTATAGAAACTGGCTTACCCATTTGCATATTTAAACTAGATAAGTCAATTTTGGCATCCTATAAATAAAAAAAAAAAAAAAAACAAAAAAAAATAACAAATTATCATTTAGTTTTAAATAAAACGAATAATACGAAATTAGTTTTATAATTTTACTGACCTCTGCGGTAAACCATGAAACTTCTTTATCATACTTCCATGAAGTTTGTTTATAACTATTCATTTGATCTTGAAGTAATTTAGCTTCATCCAAATCTAGGTATTCTTCTCTACGCTTTTTTTCAGTAAATGAATAATTCGTGTCTGTCTTCGTTGTTGAAACTTTGGGTAGATCAAATTGAATGGCCTGTTCAATAATAAATAATTCTTTGTTAGTCATAATTTTAATTTTAAAATTTTCAACGTTAAATTAAAATAAAAGATTTATTTATTTTGAAGTTAAAATTCAAGAGATTTATTCAAGATTAAAAAAACAAAAAGAGTAAAACACAATAAATCATACTTTAAGTTTGTTTAGTCCAACAATTTCCTGAGAAGGGTCAATTGGTTTTATTTGAAATCTGTTGACATATGTTTTAGCAACACAATACTGTAAATCTGTTAATGATTTAATATCATTCTCAGTTTTTTGGTAAAACCATTTTATGTTATTCTCTATAGTTTGCATTTGCAGTTCACTAAAATATTTGGAACATTTATACATGGATGAAATAAAATCTTTTGGCAACTCTTTTAATGGAAATAAACAGTTATTGGACAGTGCTAAAATAAAATCATAAAACATAATTGTTATAGATTACAACTAAATAATAATATAATAACTTAATATTTAATAAAACTTACTGCGATTAGAAGTAGAAAAAAATTTATGTATCAGAGGTTCTACATATTGCAATCCCTTAAAACCTCGACAAACAACATAAACCTCAGAATTCCCTTGTTTACTTGTAATCGGTTTTTTAATCTGTACCGAGTCAAAAGCACAACATAACAAATACATTCGGCATAATGTATTACATTCAAACATGGTAAACATTTTCAAAACAAAAGTGCCACCTGTAATCATAATTAGAGTTAGTAAAAATATTATTATTTAAAAATGTGAAATTAAAACTAATAAAAAACCGTAGTAATACCTCTTTCAAGTATCATTAGAGCCACCATTGTCTCTACTAACTGCAAACGTGTGACTATTTCTTCTTGTTCATCCGGATTATTTTGGCAATCCATACTACCGTCAGCTGTTACCTGAAAAATTATAAAAAATAAGTGTTAGCTATAAAATTGACTCTTAAAATGTAAATTAAAGTAATGTTTTTCTTACCACACTTGCTTTTTTCCCAAAACGTTTTTTAACATGAGAGCAGAGATCCTTATAAAAGTTTTTTTGGAAAATATCTCCTGTTTGATCCTTACCAAAAAACCAATGGCTTAATGTATGTAACATGAATCTATCATCATCAATCATATCAGGGTTACCATTTCCTTCATGATATGGGTTCAACGAAACACCAATCCAATCCCACTAAGAAAAAAAAAAATGGTTAGTAAACGAAAAAATAAAAAAAATAAGATAACTTACTTCAACATTAATATTTCTGCTGCAAATAAAATGATTTAGAGCAGTTATAAACCCTCCTGGAGCTTCACACAGATGAACACTGCAAACTTTACCACCATCAATACTCTTTTGAGGAATTACATCGTTATCATTCAATATTTCATAAAATTTCAACCAAGCTGTAGTCAATAACTCAGGGCGCCCAGCTCCTCTTACTTTATATAAAACTTTATCAGCTGGATTAGTTTGCTTGGTGTTCTTATGCCATTCAGCCAAGTTGAAATCATCAAGTTTATCTTTGACGTTATTTAACGATTTTTTTAATGCGATAAAATCTGGAAACTAAAAAAAAAAACAAAAGAATTAATAAATTGATACATATTCAAAAATTCTTTTAATAAGTGTTTTAAAAAATTTAGCTCATGAACTTCTTATATTGTCATTAAATGGTCAGGACTTGGGGATAACTTATTTTTATAATATATTCATAATCCTTCTATTAGTTTTTTTCAAATTTTATTGTTGCATTCAACTATTTTGTTATACGAGTACAAGTAACAGACTTATGAGATATAATGTTAAAAATTACATAATACTGCAGATAGACATTAAGTCGAAAATTGTTAATGTTTCAAAATATAATCGTACAAGTGGGTAAACATTTTGTTCACATGAATTAGGTTATGAAGTAATGATATAATCTACACAGGTTTTACTCTCAACAGACACACTAAACAAGAAAAACTACTATCTGCAAACTTAGTCTCACACCAAGAATAAATTTAATTATATTAAAATACGTTTTACAATGCTGTAAGGAGATTTTTTTGTTTCTAAATTTTGGTTCAAAAATGTGACTTGATATGTTTAAATTAATTATATTATATCGAAAAATTTGAAATTTAATTATAATTATAGTTTTAATCAATGATACATGTTTATTTACCTCCCATTTTCGATAACTCATCATTGTGTTTGGATCAGGAAGCTTCCACTTGTTGAATTTAGGCATATCAAACTTCTTCGAAAACAGTTGATCTACTACTTTATCGCATTGCGATCGTTGATTGAATTGACATCCATTATTTCTATTGTACTGTCTTTTGATTTTATTCTCACCATACCAATACGACTTTGATGTCGTCTTCGTTCCAGTAATTGGTAGAGCGACGGGGGCCTGGCCGGCCACCCCCGCACCCTCGCGGTCGCTGAATGACGACCGAAGTGGGCCCGCTACGTTGGATCCGGGTTTTAAACCGGAACCACCCACTCCTGCCGACCCCTGGGGTTCCGAGGCCCCTGAGGCAGTAACAATACTTGACATTTGCAGACTCATATTGTGGTTTTCAAGTGATTTCCTTCACTACATTTTAACCCTACTGCCAGGGGGTTTTTGATCAAGGTTTTCCTTCCTCTAGGACGGCTGCCTTCCGAGGCTAAAGAGCCCGTCCTACCCTTTTTGAGAACCTCTTTGTCAGCTCTCAGTTCGTCGACCTGTCCAACATGGGAGACCCTGTTGGTAGCAAGCTACCGTTGGCATAGCTCTCGGAACTGTTGAGAGACGCAAGCCCCCCCACCACGTCAAGGTGGGTCCTCGCGGGGAGGAGGGTTAGTTAAGACGTCATGCTAGACGAGAGACTTAAAACCAAATTTTTTTTTTCATAACTCTGTAAGGGATTACCACGAGACTGTCTTCCGTCCACTCTAAACAAACTTATAAAAAATAATGTGATGGATCGATGGCAATTGACTATCTCGTACTCATTCCTCATAAAATTGTGAAATCTAAAGAATAAATATGATGACCTGCCATCCGAAGCATTGCCTTATCGGCATTTACGGTCGACAGGTGTATTGCCGGTATATAAGGGGGAAAAATCACACAATACTTTGGGTACCCGCAACTCATGTGTATTCACCATTAAGAAATTAAATACTCACATCAAATAATTGAACTCAAAAAGTGTTTTTAGCACCAGACTATTGCTATTTGAAGTGTTAAGTTTAGGTATTGAAAATATGACAAATTTGACTGAGGATTGTATCACGTACATAACTCGTTAAAATATATTTTAGCTTAAATTATATATGTATATTATACATTGCCTTCTTCTTTCAGTCTTCAATCCTTACATTGGTTTGCTGCAGTTCTCCATGCGTTCCTATCATTACTCAATTCCTTTAGTTCTTTATAACTTTTCTTCCCTATGTCAATTATGATTTGCTTCATATACTCCATCCTTGGTCTTTCTCTTCTTATATGGTCTTCAACGTCGCCTTCTATGACGGTTTTTGATAGACTCTCGTGGCGTAGTAGATGTCCTATCATTTTAGCTCTTTTAACTTTTACGGTATTCCATAGTATTTTCTTTTCTTTTATTCTATTTAGTACTGCTTCATTCGTTATTCTATCAATCCATTTAATTCTTAACATTTTACGATAACACCACATTTCAAAGGCTTCTAGTTTTCTTTTCTCTATTGCACTGATTGTCCAGGTTTCACAGCCATATAAGGCAATACACTACATATGTATATATATTTTTAAGAACCTTTTCCTTACCTCTAAGTCCATACTATTGGTGGTTAGTAGGTGTTTTTTATTCTGGAAAGCCCTCTTTGCTTGTGCTATTCTACTTAGAATTTCATCTTTACAACGGCCATCTTCCGTTATTTTACTTCCTAAGTAATTACAGTGATGAACTTGTTCTATACGTGCATTATCTATGTATATATTAAGTTGAGCAGGGTTTGTCTTGCTATACACCATAGCCTTTGTCTTTTATTTAATCGCATTCCATATTTTCCCCATAATATTTTATTGACCTTAGTTAAAATATTTTTCAGGTCATCCTCTGTTTCTGCGTAAAAAGCAATGTCATCAGCAAATCTTAGACCGTTGATTGTTTCTTCACCTATTTACTTCTATTCTTAATTCTTTCATTACTTCTTCAATATATAGAGCATATATTCAATATATACAGCATCGGTGATAGGTTACAGCCCTGTCTTACACCCTTTTTAATTTTTGCTATTTCTTCTTTCCCATCTCGAGGTATTAATAAATTTTGGTTTTTGTATAAATTATTTATGCATTTTCTGTCGTAATACTTAATTCCAATTGACTTTAGAATATCGAATAATATATACTATATATATAATAATATATTGTATAATCACAAAATATTTTAAGTTGCAGAAATTTAACAAAGAATTTATTTTGAAATAAACAAATATAAACCGAAATTGAATATTTGTTAAATCAATTTTCTTAGTTATTAGAGAATAAGTTTAGATGTGTTGAAGGATTGTATGCTCAGGCATACTCAAAAAAATTTTGTAAATGGGGTTCAAAAATATAAGTCTAAGAATGTAGGTACTGTATTTTACCTGATATGACTTATGTTAAATGTAATTTATCATAAAATATTTGGTTATCTTCAAATTATGTTTTACAATAGAAAAAATAAAACTAAATTTTCGTATAAAATCTTATTGTAATTATTTAGTAGCTCCAATTGACTACAATTGTACAAATCATAAATAATTATAGATGTTTGAGAAAAATATACAAGATTCAAGAAAACCTATTCATTGAGACAAATTAACTCAGTATTAAATAAAAATGCAATATATGTTTATTTAACAATTTGAATATTATATTTATTATATTTATTATAATATATATTATCATACATTATAATATACTTACATTTTTTGTTAAGATAGAACCCAAAATTACAGTAGATATCTCCTGAAATATAGGTCTCCTCACGCTTATGAGTATACTACACTAGAATGAAATAGTGATTGAAAAAAATTATATCTAATTGTTAATAATTAATTTCAGAATAAGATTTATAATTCTAAAAAACCGGATGGGCCTCGCTCTGCTGTACAGTTGGGGTGTAGAGTGCACTTCGTTTATAGAATAGGTCATTATTACAATGGATTTGTTAAATTTGAATGCAATGATAGATATACGAATAACGATTCTGAACGGAGTTAATATGTTTGTCTAGGATATAATACATTGTTATTTATAAACATTGTAAAAAGTATATTTTATTTTGAAACGATAAATATATTTTTCAATTAGGATGGGTTGGCAGTTGCATACAGCGACATAGTTTGTCAGTCTAGAATATTCTACATTATATTATATTTTATATGTAATTTTATGTAAATATTCGCTGTTCAAACACTTATAAAAAAAAATTTGTGCCTATGGATTTTAATAATTTTTGAATAACATTAAGAACTACTTCTGTGGAATCTTTTATTAAATTTTCAAGTATATTGTACAAGCCAATTTTTTTTTTTCACCGATTATAAAAAAATATGCAAGAAAATCGAATATTTTAAATGCCGATAAGTGGCTTAAAAATCAATATAATATTTTGAAAAAATAATAAAATAAAAAATGACATAAAGGAAATGCCAATCTTAACAGCTGGTTAAATTTTCAAAAATCTGCGACTTTATTTCGTATAAATTGGAATTTTAAGCACTTATAAAAAAATATTGTGACTTACGATTTTAGATTTATTTTTATCAGTTAAGGAACAACTTATAAGAAACCTTGTGTTAAATTTTCAAGATTTTCTGGGCAGCCAAAAAAATTTTATCGTTATTTAAAAAAAAAATTCTTAAAAAAATTGAAAATTTCAATTTTCTATAAATAGATCAATAAAATACTGTGAAAATTTATCGGTGTATAGAGAACGCTAATCTAAACATTTGGTGAAAATTTCAAGTATTTACATCGATTAGTTTTTGAGTTATAGCAAAATAAAAAATTTGATTATGTCGAAAACTGGTTTTGCGTAATAACTCCCGGTTTTCCCTTAATTTTTTATGGTTTTCCCAAATTACCAACTAGATTCACTTTCCTTTCAGAAAAGTTTCTACATAAGGAAATCGAAGCATTTTTACTGCCCCAAATCGTGTCGACAGACACAAAAATAAAAAAAAAAAAATAAAAAAACACACATCATTGTAAAATCAATACATTCTTCAATCCGTTCAGAATCTAAAATTGTATCTTATCGTTAATAATTTATTTAAGAATAATATTTATAATACTAAAAAAAATGTATAAAATTATAAAAATATTTTATTAAAAAAACTTAATCAAAAGCTTAAAAAATAACAAAAAAATATATTTAACTTAATTTGGTCCTCAAATCACAGTTTTCATAATAATAAATTGTTTTTTTTTTTAATGTTTCATAATGTAGGCTTGAAATGATTGAAAAAGAATTAGAAGTTCTTACCTGGTGGAACTATCTGTTTGAGACGTCTGCATAGATTGCAATAATTGGTATTTGGCGGATCACTTTTTCAAAATTTGACAAATCGAGCACTGATCAGTGATAATGCGAGAATAGTCATCTGATTACTTAAAATCGTATAGACTTTAAAGTTATAATGAAACTTTTGAAATCTTCAGAAAAGATTAGAAGGAAATCGTATGTTACTACTTGCAACTTCGTTGTAGGTGTGACAAATACTTTATACGAACTATTGTTAGTTGAAAAATTAAATTTTAAAACATCATAGCAACGCGTTATTGTTTATAGCCAATAAAATTTCAAGTAAAAAAAAAATTTAAAATCTAATTTTATTTCGATGTTTTCAATAAACAGCTTAAAGCGTTTAAAAATTAATATTTTAAAAGTGAAGGAGTAAAATCTTCCTAGAATTTGTATAAAGTACCAAAAACTAATATTTTATACGATGTTAAAGTCGTAAAAAAAGGTTTTGGATAATGTTAAATAGGTTATATTAATATAATTTGTAACAAAGTGTCAACATAAAAATATATCATTCGTTTAAAGGAATACCCAAACGTTTTCAGTTGAGTGCTTAGGGATGTTTTAAGTTATACTAAATATTAACCCATTTTTATTTATAAAGCGTTCTTTTTTGGTCTCCAAGTCTTGAAGAGTTCATGAAGCAACGTTTGTGTATTCATCAGCAAAAAATTAAAAAAACTAACGTCACATTATTGAAATTAGGTTCCAATAAGTATTTTTAGGACGAAACTACTGCTATTTTAAGTGTTGTGTTTTGGAATTGAAAATATGATATACTTCAACGGAAGAATGTATCATATACATATCTCACTTACATATCTATTAATTATGGGATTTAGCCTAATTTGTGTACGATAAAATACTTTCAACTCTTGCTAAATCTAATGTCATGTCAATTTTGAGAATTAAACAAATTTAAATTCTTAAATTAATTTTTAACTTATTAAATTATTTTATAGCTTTGCCTATTTATTTATAATAAATACAGAATATTTTATACCGCAGAAAAGTTGTATAGAATTTGTTATTTTGAAATAAGCTAATATAAATCGATGTTTACAACTTGCAAAATCAAAATTGTCAACTATAAGAGTATAGGCGAAAGCGTGTGCACGAGGGGTGCAGTATGTGTACGATCAACCATCGAAATGTTGTAAATGGGGCCTTAATATTTAAGTCTAAGAATATAGAGCCCATATTTAAACCTATGTTACTTACACTAAATGTTTTTTATTCTTGAGTGTTTAGTAAAAAATAAATTATATTTCCTAGTAAAAAAACTAAAACTAAATCTTCGTGTAATTCATGCAATTGACTAAAAACGTACAAATCATAAATAACTATGGCTGTTTTAGAAAAATATTAGAGATTTAAGGAAAATATATTGAATGAGACTAATTATCACAATATCAAATAAAAAAATTAACTTATAATTAATAAGTTTATTTACTTATTTAAACATTATAATATTTTAAACAATAAAACATACACGTTTTATTAAGATAAGATGCGAAATATAGTAGACACCTCTTGAAATATAGGTCTCCACACGCATATGAGTATAGAATACTGGAGTAAAAAAATTATTGAAAATATTTATACAAGGAAATTGTTAATAATTTATTTTAGAATAAAGTTTATAGAACTTAAGTACATTTTTCAAAAATTTTAAAATAAATTTTTTTTTATTAATTTGACCCATAAATCGCAGTTTTCTTAAAAATAATTTTTTTCTTTTAAATATTTCATAATTTTAGTTTAAAAGGTTTGTAAAAGGGTTAAAAGTTTTTACCTAGTGAAACTATATGATCTCGGCAAACGTCTGCGTAGACTATCCTCAACGACTAGTGAATCCGCTATTTCAAAAGTTGACAAATCGACCACTGATAAACGATATCGTGGAAATAGTTTACTGAAAGTTAAAATTGTTTAATCTTTAAACTTTAAAGTAATAATTACACTTTTAATATCTTTAGAATTAAATTCTCGAAGGAAATCTTATGTTTCTACTTACAACGTTGTGGTTGATGTGACAAATGTTTTGTACAAATTATTGTAAGCTAAAAAATTTAATTTCAAAACGTCATAGCAACGCGTTATTATTAATAGCCAATAAAAGTTCTAGTACAAATTACGTAATTTGTTGTCGATATTTTCAACGTACTGATCAAAGAGTTCAAAAATTATTATTTAAAAAGTGAAGTAGTAAAATCATCCTTGAATTTGTGTTAAGTACCAGCAACTAAATCATCTGATGAGAATCGTATAATAGTGTTTTGGATAATGTTGAATACTCTGTATGTTACATAAATATAATTTGTAACAAAGTATCGACATTAAAATATGTAATTCGCTCAAAGGAATAGACCAAAAATTTTCATATGAGTGTTAAGGAATGATTTAAGTAATAATATAATTAAGAGGTTGTGGTTTGAAGCAAAAAAGGGAGGCTTAAATGGTAAGATCATTCAAATTAATTTAAAGTTATAAAAGTACTGTGTATAAAAGTTTTGATAAATCATAGTTACATTTAATATATTTAAAAAAAGACAATTGGGTCTTATCCTTTAACCTCCATACACACAAAATAAGCACAAAACTGTCATTAATCATATCAGGTATGTTATAAAGTTTAAAATATTGTTGATGTAAACACATTTTCAATGGTAATTAATCTGCTTTTCAAATATTATATTTACTGAAAAAAAAAAAAAAAATTCAAAGGAAATTGTTGTTGGACCTAGTAACATTATGGTATGTAAGCTGAAAAAAATTAAAATAAAATCCATATGTATATAAAAATTAATTACTGTTCGTTAGTCTCGAATAATTAATTATAATTAAATATGTTTTAATACCGATGGAACGCAATAGAATAATATTTTAATATAAATCAATTATCTTAACAAACGGACCGTGTCTCCGCAGGAATATAATGTACGGGTTGGTACGAATTCGTTGTATCTCCTAACAAACATCCCGAAACCTACGGAAACTGTGGTCGCCCGAATTGATTTCTATTTCATTTACGGCTGCCTTCCGAGGCTAAAGAGCCCGTCCTACCCTTTTTGAGAACCTCTTTGTCAGCTCTCAGTTCGTCGACCTGTCCAACATGGGAGACCCTGTTGGTAGCAAGCTACCGTTGGCATAGCTCTCGGAACTGTTGAGAGACGCAAGCCCCCCCCCCACCACGTCAAGGTGGGTCCTCGTGAAGGGGGTTAGTTAAGACGTCATGCTAGATGAGAGACTTAAATCCAAATTTTTTTTTTTCATAAATCTGTAAGGGATTACCACGAGACTGTCTTCCGTCCACTCTAAACAAACTTATAAAAAAAATGTTATTGGATCGATTGCAATTGACTATCTCGTACTCATTCCTCATAAAATTGTGAAATCTAAAGAATAAATATGATGACCTGCCATCCGAAGCATTGCCTTATCGGCATTTACGGTCGACAGGTGTGTTGCCGGTATATAAGGGAGAAAAAAATCACACGGTTTTTAGCACGAGACTATTGCTATTTAAAGTGTTAAGTTTAGGTATTGAAAGTATGATAGGTACATTTTAACTGAGGAATGTATCACGTACACAGGGGCGGAACTGGTAGGAGAAAGACGGGGATTCATCCCCGGGCGTAAAATTTTAAAGGGTGTTATTTTTTTATTATATGTATAGGTGCAGTTAATATATATTTATCTTTCATAACGGTAATATTTTTAAGACTCAATAAGTATGATTGTATGCTAATTATTAGAAAAAATTATAGGGATGGATATTTGATACTTTGTTTATTATAAGGCGTACTTTAACATTTTTCCCGGGCGTAAAATTCCTAGTTCCGCTTCTGCACGTGCACACCTCACTCGCTACTTATGTGTTAAGTCTTTTAATAATGGGACTTAGCCTTATAAAATACTATGATATACTTATGCTATGATAAAATACTTTTAACTACTGTTAAATCCAATTCCATGACATAATCGAGACTTGAATTAATTTATGTTCTTATATTAATTTTAACTCGTTAAAATATATTTTATCTTAAATTATTTATGTATAGTTACTAAATATTTTAAGTTGCAAAAATTTTACAAAGAATTTATTTTGAAATAAAAATATATATAAGTACCGATATTCATTATTTGCTAAATCAATTTACTTAGTTATTATAAAATAAAATTAGATGTGTTGAAGGGGGTGTCAGGTGTGCTAGGGCACACTCAAAAATTTTGTAAATGTGGCCCAAAAATATAATTCAATTTTAAGAATTTAATTAAGAAAATTAAAATTACATTTAATTTTAAGAATTAATTTAAGAATGTAGGGACTGTATTTTAACTGATGTTACTTAAATGAAATGTAACTTATCATAAAATATTTGGTAATCAACAAATTATGTTTCACAATAGAAAAAATAAAACTAAATTTTCGTGCAAAATCTTATTATAATTATTTATAGCTCCAATTGACTACAAATGTACAAATCATAAATAATTATAGATGTATGAGAAAAATATACAAGATTCATGGAATCCTATTCATTGAGACAAATTACCACAGTATAAAATAAAAAATTCAATATAGGTTTTTTTTTTTTTTTTTTTTTTTATTTTTGAACCATCAGCGTTAAAACTATTATAGTTCGACAATTAGATTAAAACGATAAATATAATTTGTGTGTACAATTTAAACGATAACATTGGTATGAATATAATGTTAATAATAGTTTTAGCATATATAAAATAATAGAGAGAAAAAAGATAAGATAAAAACATAATGAGGTGATTATTGTTAACAATGATAAATAATAACAACTAAGCAACTTTAGTTAGAAGTGAATTAAGGACTGTGGTTAGCAGGGAGATAAGAGGACTAATAATAGCGTTTAGATTGGAAATAAAGTTGGACAGAATGGTTGAGATGGGTGGAGATGAACCATTCGTGTTGTGATTTTTCGTTGCTTCTGCGTAGTTTTTCGGTTTGATAGGAGGAGGTTCGGTTGGAATGTTGGCCGCCAGAGGGACTGCTGGAGGAACCGGTGTATCATTATTATCTGTGTTATTCATTTTTCGTGCAAGGCGCCTCTCGAGATAATATTTTTTTTCCTGCTTGAAGGCTGGGCAGCCTCTATAGTTGGCGGTATGAGCGCCGGAACAAAGTACGCACTTGGCCGTGTGGCACGAGATTTGGTGCATTCATCAATGGGGTGGTTTTCACTGCATTTGACGCAACGTGGTTGATGGTTACACCAGTTACGAGTATGTCCGTACATTTGACATTTTTTGCATTGGGGAGGTTGGCAAAATTTTCTGGGCTTTTCGATTATAACTATGGAGTTTAATAACTTAGTTACTTGAAATATTTCTAGATTGTGTTCCTTTGGTTCAAGGTTGATTAGGAATAGTGGCAACGGTGCCTTTGTTTTTTTATTCTGAATATTGCTAACGTTAAGGACAGAAAATCCCAATTCATCAAGGACTGTCTTGATATCCTCGGTGGGAGTGGAGTAGTGTAAGTGGCGGATTACAGCTTGAATTGGCCGCAAATGTAGAGGTGTGTGTGTGTGAAAAGACACACGGCTCTTATTAAGAATAGACGCAGCATTAGCAAAAATATTGTAATTGGCCGAACGAATCGTTATGAATGCCATAGAAGACTTAAAGGTAACTGCGTCTGGGCCCAAAATGGAAATAATATCATACTTGAGCTTTGAGAAGTTAGTGATATTTTTAATGTAGATTGTCGGAGCGCTGTGGCTAGATCCGTCGCTGGTCGGTTGAGTAGACGTTTTCTTTGAATTATCCCCTTGAACTAGTAGCTCATCTGTGACTGGGGGTGGACTGAATACCTCTGGTTCGGAAGTTGTGCCATCGTCGAGGGCGGCAAACCTATTTGGGGTGACAAAAATTTTGCTTTTCTTTTCGTCAGTTGTTGGAGAAGACGGAGATGACGATAGATTGCGTTTATTGTGCGTGTTATTTCGATACATATCGAATGGCCGCGTATATAGTTACGCAACAACCAGGTAATTGAATATAAAACGCATGACGCTATCGGGTAACGATAAGGAGTAACATGCGTGTTTACTCTACGACGGTCGGCACCGAACTTGCAATATAGGTTTATTTGTATATTATATTAATTATATTAATTATGATATATATTATACGTATATTGTATTATAATTATTAAATATACTTACACTTTTTGTTAAAAAAGATCACAAAAGTATTGTAGGCATCTCCTGAAATCAGTGCCGTAGCTAGATAATTATGTGGCCCGGTGCAAATTGATCTTGGTGCCCCATACATTTAAATGCTATTAATGAGGCTTATAGTGTACCATTTACAAACACATGTATAAGAATAAATATATGGAGACAAACAAATGTACACAAGTTTTATATAATTTAATATCGGTGATATCAAAGAATTTTTCCATGGGTTTCCGTGAACTCGCAACTCATGCTAATGATACTATAATATAGTTATACCCATTATGTAACTATTACCGTCTACGCGTCACCTACATAATAACTAAAAAGGCCATTCTATTATTTATTATCTCACAATATAATTTTACAATAAGTGAGAGCTTTAAATATTTAGGATCTTTTGTTCAAAAGGACGGGGGCTTTGACATGGATGTAAAACATAGGATTAAGTGCGGGTGGATGAAATGGAGAGAAGCATCGGGCGTGTTATGCGATAAGAGAATTCCAATGAGGCTGAAAGGTAAATTTTATAAAAGTGTAGTGAGACCAACTATGCTGTATGGTTCAGAGTGTTGGGCGGTTAACAGGAGAATAGAACAAAGTATGAGTGTCGTGAAAATAAGAATGCTTAGATGGTTGAGTGGAGTGACAAGAGAAGATAGAATAAGGAATGAATACGTGAGAGGTAGTGTTGGTGTAGCACCAATTATGGACAAGATGAGAGAAAATAGGCTGAGATGGTTTGGGCATGTGATGAGGCGAGAGGAAACGAATACAGTAAGAGTGGTTATGAAGATAGACGTTGAAGGGAAAAGAGGAAGAGGAAGACCAAAAAAGAGATGGTTAGAGACTTTGGAGAATGATATGAGGGCTTTCGGTGTGTGCAGAGGAGATGTGATTGACCGAGTAAAGTGGAGGTGTAGGACAAGGGTGGCCAACCCCAAATAGTTGGGAAGAAAGCGAGGCAAAAAAAAGTAGAAAAGACAATATTATTTTACTAAATTGAATAACATAATTTTCTTTTTTATTTGTTGTATTTAAATTTTTGGTCACATTATTAGATTATCCCTAAGATAAGGTTAGCCGTAAGCTTATTCACGGGGGTTGCCATATATGCCCGATAAACCCTCGAAATGTTATAAATGGGGCCTTAAAATTTAAGTCTAATAATAAGGAGCCCGTATTTTAACTGATATTGTTTAAACTAAATGTTATTTATTCTTGAGTATTAAGTAAATAATACATTATATTTCCTAATAAAAAAAATAAAACTAAATGTTCCTGCAAACACTTGATAACATAATAGCTACGATTGACTACAAACATACAAATGATGAATAATTATGGCTGTCTGAGAAAAATATTAGAGATTCAAGGAAACCTATACATTGCAACTAATTACCACAGTATAAAAAAAAATTCAATATATGTTTATTTAACTATTTGTATATTATATTAATTATAGTAATTATAATATATATATATATATATATATATTATACTTATACTATAGTATAATTATTAAATATACTTACATTTTTTGTTATGATAGAGCCCAAAATTACAGTAGAAATCTCCTGAAATACAGGTCTCCTCACGCTTATGAGTATACTACACTAAAATGAAAAAGTGATTGAAAAAAATTGTATCTAATCGTAAATAATTAATTTAAGAATAATATTTATAAAACTAAAAAAAATGTATAAAATTATAAAAATATTTTATTAAAAATAATTAATCAAAAACTTTAAAAATAACAAAAAATATATTTAATTTATTTTGATCTTGAATTCACAGTTTTCATAATAATAAATTGTTTTTTTTTGATATATCATAATGTAGGCTTGAAATTATTGAAAAAGGGTTAGAAGTTCTTACCTGGAGGAACTATCTATTTGAAACGTCTGCATAAACTGCAATTATTATTAATTGGCGAGTACGCTTTTTCAAAAGTTGACAGTTCGAGCACTAATCGCACTAAATTGCACTAAATTGCGAAAATAGTGACAACTTAAAATCGTATAGACTTTAAAGTTATAATGAAACTTTTGATATCTTCAGAAAAGATTAGAAGGTAATCGTATGTTACTACTTGCAACTTCGTTGTAGGTGTGACAAATACTTTATACGAACTATTGTTAGTTGAAAAATTAAATTTTAAAACGTCATAGTAACGCGTTATTGTTTATAGCCAATAAAATTTCTAGTAAAAAAAAAATTTTAAAATCTAATTCTTTTTCGATGTTTTCAATAAACCGCTTAAAGCGTTTAAAAATTAATATTTTAAAAGTGAAGGAGTAAAATCTTCCTAGAATTTGAATTAAGAACCAAAAACTAATATTTTATACGATGAAATTCGTAAAAAAAACGTTTTGGATAATGTTAAATAGGTTATATAAATATAATTTGTAACAAAGTGTTACATAAAAATATATCATTCATTTAAAGGAATACCCAAACATTTTCAGTTGAGTGCTTAGGGATGTTTTAAGTTATACTAAATTTTAACCCATTATTATTTATAAAGCGTTCTTTTTTGGTCTCCAAGTCTTGAAGAGTTCATGAAGCAACGTTTGTGTATTCATCAGCAAAAAATTAAAAAAACTAACGTCACATTATTGAAATTAGGTTCCAATAAGTATTTTTAGGACGAAACTACTGCTATTTTAAGTGTTGTGTTTTGGTATTGAAAATATGATATACTTCAACGGAAGAATGTATCATATACATATCTCACTTACATATCTATTAATTATGGGATTTAGCCTAATTTATGTACGATAAAATACTTTCAACTCTTGCTAAATCTAATGTCATGTCAATTTTAAAATATGAGAGATTCAAGGAAAATATATTGAATGAGACTAATTATCACAATATCAAATAAAAAAATTAACTTATAATAAATAAGTTTATTTATTTATTTAAACATTATAATTTTTTAAACAATAAAACATACACGTTTTATTAAGATAAGATGCGAAATATAGTAGACACCTCTTGAAATACAGGTCTCCACACGCATATGAGTATAGAATACTAGAATAAAACAATGATTGAAAATATTTATACAAGGAAATTGTTAATAATTTATTTTAGAATAAAGTTTATAGAACTTAAGTAAATTTTTCAAAAATTATAAAATAAAATTTTTTTTATTAATTTGACCCATAAATCGCAGTTTTCTTAAAAATAATTTTTTTCTTTTAAATATTTCATAATTTTAGTTTAAAAGGGTTGTAAAAGGGTTAAAAGTTTTTACCTAGTGAAACTATATGATCTCAGCAGACGTCTGCATAGACTACCCCCAACGACTAGTGAATCCGCTATTTCAAAAGTTGACAAATCGACCACTGATAAACGATATCGTGGAAATAGTTAAGTGAAAGTTAAAATTGTTTAATCTTTAAACTTGAAAGTAATAATTACACTTTTAATGGCTTTAGAATTAAATACTCGAAGGAAATCTAATGTTTCTACTTACATTGTTGTGGTTGATGTGACAAATGTTTTGTACAAATTATTGTAAGCTAAAAAATTTAATTTTAAAACGTCATAGCAACGCGTTATTATTAATAGCCAATAAAAGTTCTAGTACAAATTACGTAATTTGTTGTCGATGTTTTCAACGTACTGATCAAAGAGTTCAAAAATTATTATTTTAAAAGTGAATTAGTAAAATCTTCCTTGAATTTGTGTTAAGTACCAACAACTAAATTATCTGATGAGAATCGTATAATAGTGTTTTGGATAATGTTGAATACTGTGTATGTTACATAAATATAATTTGTAACAAAGTATCGACATAAAAATATGTAATTCGCTCAATGGAACACCCAAAAATTTTCATATGAGTGTTAAGGAATGATTTAAGTAATAATATAATTAAGAGGTTGTGGTATGAAGCAAGAAAGGGAGGCTTAAATGGTAAGATCATTCAAATTAATTTTAAATCATAAAAGTACTGTGTATAAAAGTCTTGATAAATCATAGTTACATTTAATACATTTAAAAAAAGACAATTGGTCTTATCCTTTAACCTCCATACACACTAAATAAGCACAAAACTGTCATTAATCATATCAGGTATGTTATAAAGTTTAAAATATTGTTGATGTAAACAAATTTACAATGGTAATTAATCTGCTTTTCAAATATTATATTTACTGAAAAAAAAAAAAAAAATTCAAAGGAAATTGTTGTTGGACCTAGTAACATTATGGTATGTAAGCTGAAAAAAATTAATATAAAATCCATATGTATATAAAAATTAATTACTGTTCGTTAGTCTCGAATAATTAATTATAATTAAATATGTTTTAATACCGATGGAACGCAATTGAATAATATTTTAATATAAATCAATTATCTTAACAAACGGACCGTGTCTCCGCAGGAATATAATGTACGGATTGGTACGAATTCGTTGTATCTCCTAACAAACATCCCGAAACCTACGGAAACTGTGGTCGCCCGAATTGATTTCTACTTATATGTGCTGGTCATTAATGATGAGCGTAATTGCCGTAGGAACTTACCGAATCTCCTTGGTAAACACGCCCCGTTACCACGTCGAAACGCGACGATCGAAAGTTAATGTAGCCGATCGACAACCGGAAACCGCAGGCTGTTTACAACAGCACTTCAAACGACACACATCTCTCTGGCACTAGTACCTATCAATTGGAACATACTTTAAACACTTATACGTTTTCCATTTATCATATTATCACAGTTGATATTAAATCATTGTTAAATTTAATTTCATTACAGTTCGACTTCAGCCAATCGAACCATTCCTTTGAAATGACGTTACCGTCGAGCAGGATACCACACCATACGTGTCGGGACTTCGGGAACGTTCCGAGACCCTGGTCGCGCAGACGTCCACGGCAGCGAGCGGAGGCGGGTGGGTCCGCTGCCGTGGTCGGCTGCGCGGCCGGGTCGGCGGCAGACGTGGACGTCACGTCCGCAGCCGTCGGAAAACCGAGGACGGCCACTCGTGACGCGCATTGTCAGACGGAGCGTAGGAGCACCGGTCGAACGGACGGCTTCACGCGAACAGCGGTGCCACCGAGGGAGAAGACCTTCGCGGAAATCGGGGTGCAAACCGACGGACCACCGGAGACCGCCGAAGCGTGCACGGGGACGGACGATCGGACGCCACCGCTGGACGTCGGACCGGTAGAACACCGGTTGTTGATGGTGGCCGCCGAAACCGATGACGAACCAACCGGTTCTTCGGAAGACTTCGTGACGGCCATAGGAACTACGGCGGAAACCGCTTCCACGTTTAGCTTTCCGAGCACCGCGGCGACGGCTCCCTCGGTCCGTTCCGCGGACAGCCCGTCGACACCGTCTACAGCCACTACGCGGGACCGTCGGAACCCGTGCCCCGACGCCGAGGTCAAACCGGCCGCTTGGCGGTTCCAGCGACGACCGGTGTTCGACGACAAACACCATTTCTCGGTGTCCGCGTGCCCGGAAGTGCTGGCCGCGCACATCGCCCGGAGATGCGCTTTCGGCACGGTCGTCGACCCGTTTTGCGGTGTCGGTCGCCTGGCCGTTCGGCTGGCACAAACGTGCCGCCGGGTGATCGCGGTGGACGTGGACCCCGCTAAAATACGGTCGGCCCGCCGTAAGGCCGCGGAGCACGGGGTCGCCCACCGTATCGATTTTCGGGTCGGCGACAGCTTCGCCGCGCTCTCCGGGGTCAAGGCAGACGCGGTGATTACTTCCCCGCCGTGGGCGGCCCCGGCGTGGGACAGAAACCGGCGGTTCAGCGCCGACGACTTGTGCAGCCGCCAGAAGGGTGGACTGGCCGGCCTACTCAAAATGGCGCGTGACGTCGCCCCCGTAGTCGTGCTCCACGTGCCCAAAACCATTCACATGACGCAGAGTGTGGAAGTCTCGAGGGACAATGGTTTCGGGCGCGTGGAAATTCAAGACGTTACGATTGAGGGGTGGAAAAATGCATCCAACGCTGTACTGCACCTGCGAAAATCAAGCGACAGTGACCAAGAACTAGATGAACCGGTAGTCACGGAAGTGAAACTAGACCCGAAATCCATAACACCACCTACACCGTACGCGTAGATGCATTTTTCCTATATCAAAATTTGATCGGGTAAATCCGACAATCGGCAGTGTTTTTCTAGACCGAAGGAATCGAGATCTTGTACATTTTTTTTTATTCGAAATAATTATTTTTGTATAAATTACTAAACTTTATTTTCTTTTACAGTGATATTAGCCTCACTGTTTGTTTTTCTTTTTATATTCATCTTTTCATACCTATTGGTGTATAGTACTATTTTTCAACCACCTAGTTTTATATTTTTTAATTTCTTGATTTTTTCCCTCTTAACAGGGTTTTTTTCCTCGTTATTTACCTTTTTCAAAATATTTAATTTTTCATATAATGTTGTTCCTTTTTTTTATCTTTTTTGTTGTATAATATATAATTTTTTATTTTTTATGTTAAAACTAATTCTTAGTGATTTTTCATTTTTTTGGTTTTTTTTCCCCTTAACAGGGTTTTTTTCCTCGTTATTTACATTTTTTATTTTAATACATTAAATTTTTCATTTGATGTTGTTCCTTTTTTTATAACGATTTTCATTTTTTTTGTTATATGAAATATAATTTTTTTATTTTTTATGTTAAATTTAGTATTTATTGATTTTTCATTTTTGGTTTTTTTTCCCTTAACAGGGTTTTTTCCTGTTTTATACCTCTAATTTTAAGGTCCTACTGTTTTATTATTACTGAGTTTTCTTCTTTTTTATTTAAAATTAACAATAGTTTGTTATTTATTTTGTGTTTTTTTTTTTTTTTATATTTTTTTACTCTCACTATTCTATGTTTTTTGTGTTATAAATGTTAATGTTAATTTTTTTTTAAAAAAAATAAAATTTTGATAAGTTACTCATATTGGTTTTTGAGTTTTATTTTTTATTTTATTAAATATATATTTACAATCTGTATCTTTTATACAATAAGCAAATGTGGTAATAATAACAAGAATAAGTTACATGAGGAGGGAAACTATCCATTGAGATAAGCCTTTATTGCATGAATACTTAATTAATTCAGGTGATCTCTATACCATCGTCTTTTGAGATGGTGTGGATGGTTACCGAGTAGTGTGTGTGATGATATGTGTGAGTTGAAGGGTTTTGGATAGTGTCGTAGTTGCTCATTTTATTCAATAAAATAATCTTATAAAAACATACACATTTTTTCTGCGAGTGACAATCACCGGTCAAGTTATATACAGGTTCGAATGGAATTGGTATTTTAAAATAGAAGCCAATTTACATTTGATCATACATTTTATTGAAACAAACAAAAATTAACATATATAAAAATGATAGTAATAAATTACACGGAGAAACACTTCTCCGGCAACAGCTGCGAGAAGAGATTGCACTGTCGACAGTCGCGTTTCACTCCGTGACGATGTTATGCTGGACGGTGTTGTGTGGAGAGAAAACCCGACATTATGGTGATTGGATCACCACACTACTCCCCCGAGATAAAAAAGAAAAACGAACTCGTTTTTTCACTTTTTCAACATCGGAGTTTGTCGCGTAGGTGTGATCCGTGGCTGCTGGGTTTTCTCTAAGGATGAAACCGGGTTTTAGGCGATCAACTGAAACCAAAACTTATTATTATTATTATTATTATTATTATTATTATTATTATTAAGTTATTATTGCGTTGAATCTTGTAATTTCTGGCATGACGTTCGAGTACTGCATGTAGACATTAACAACCTGGTCGTATGGGTGGTATTGCGTCGACACCGAGGAAAACGTGAGTGACATTACTTAGGTCTTTTTTAGTCATTTCTATGTATCGTAATTCGTTCCAGCAATGAGTTGTATTGAGACATAGTTTTTCGTAAAAAACTCACCAATTCGTGTGCTTCCTGTGCTACGGGTGGGGCAGAGTGAAACATCTACCCGGATAATCGGAATGACGTACCGTAAACCAATTCGGCGCAGCGCTAACAGAACGATTGGTAGTGATAGACTCCAATGTATCGTGTCCTGCGCGGTGAGTGCGGACTTGAGCGTTCTGTGTAGATTTTCAACCGTACTGTTCGACTATGGATGGTAAGGTGACGTTCGGAGATGTTGTATGCCGAAATTCGTGGTAAGCGCCTTAAAAAGTTCAGAGTCGAATTGGCGGCCTTGGTCGGTCGTGATTATGTCAGGCACGCCAAAACGCGAAATCCACTGCATCGTTAGTGAAACTGCGACAGTGTATATATTGAATGATCAGTTTGATAATTTTAACGACGCAGTTAATAATATTTGGAAGCTGAATGGATAATCAAATAAGTGTTTGTGAATAAAAAGCAACGCACCAATAAGATACGATATACCTTTAAAAAATGCAAAAAAATGTTTACTGTTGCATTGCAATCATATCAACCAACCCACAAAACCAACCTAATCTGCTACTTCCAGTGGTGTGACGATTTTGAAAATTTTCAGAGACAAGTATGTTAGTATATCCAGTTAGTGGCTATTGGATACCAACATTGGTTCATATCAATATTCAAATATCTTTTTGTGTGTTATTTATCTAAACTCTTAATTATGAATGTAAATGATTACTCACCCACCTAATGGTACCCACCATCCCTCGAAAAACTAACTGCAAAAAAGCAACTGCCTCTAGATTACCTCCATCGTCACGCCACTGGCTACGTCGATGTCCTGTGCGGAAAATTCACATAATCGCAGTGTATTACTGTTTATAACATTTTCTCCGGTATACTGATGTTCCAAACGCCATCTGTCTAAGTATATGTATTTGTAGTAAATATGGATAATCTTAATTTTTAATAATAATTACTATGCCAGAATACAAAATTTGAATATATGCAAATTAAAAGTACTTCTGAACTGAGAACATTATATTTTTAAGTATGTTGTAGGTATAAATAGATGATAGGCAGCCCACAGCCGTCTTGTTGTGTCCAAGTAGATGGTAATAAGTAATAATAGGAGTGATAATATATGATGTTGTATTAGGTTTATGTTGCATGGTGTCAGTTAATAATTTTTAGAATAAAACAATTTTTGTGTCATCAAACTTTGAATAACATTTGGTGGTGTAACTGAATGAACAAAACTGATCAAACTGAAAATAAAATTTAATTAAAAACTGTTAGTAAGTATAATAATGCATGCACAAATTAATGTTTTAATCAAATTTATTTTTCTACTTATACATTTTATTTATTTAAAAAACTTACCAAATAACTTTATGTACAAACGTTGTGCTTTCCAAGTGGTAGGTATTATCAAATTTACGCCACTTAATAATATAGATTACAAATTACGATGTCATCAATGGAATTTTTTCGACAATCTTAATTGTTCAAAAACTATTGCGTTAAGTATATTATGTTATTAAAGAATTTTAAACTGTCAGTAAACTTAACGGTATAACGTATAAAACATATATTAATTAGTTTAATTACTAATTACATCATACATTTAATTCATTTAATATTTAACTATTTAACTCTTTAAGTACAGGCGCGGCTCCAAGGGGAGGGGGGCCACTGGGGGCCATGGCCCCCACCATATTTTTTCAAAAATTTTAAATTTTCACATATTTGTCCTTGTGAACTGTTAAATCCTGATTTTAATTACCTACCTAGCTAACAATTTTATTTGGAGGCCTAAAGAAACCATATGACATTAATATGAGGTGTGTATCATAATATAAGAACGTCGTCGGACTCTGTATTCATTTGGAGAAACAACTATTTTCAGTAATCACTTACAGGTTCCAGGTTAGAATATTCTCTAACTCTAGTCCACTTTGAAATTTAGTAATGGCTGAAAAAAATGCCCCCCCCCCTTTGTAAGTCTCTGAAGCCGCGCCTGTTTAAGTAATAACTTACAAGTGCTATGCAGCTGGCCACGAGGTTTACAATTTAAATTACACTTTGAACTTTAGTATCAGTTTATCACAACTGATTGGTTTTCTTCATAGATATTATAAGAATTATAAGAATTATAAGAATTATAAGAATTATAAGAATTCTTATAATATCTATGGTTTTCTTTTAATATTATCATTAATTAATTAATATAATATATTTTAATCAATGCTATTTTCAATAATATCATAGACATAAATAATTATAAACGTATCGTCAAATATTGGTAATATTGTATGGTAATAATAGGTATACATAACATATTATGTGTAGTCATAATATTGTCATGTAATAAAAACAATAGAGAGGATCCGATGCAACGGCCAAGGTCAACAAAACGTAGCTTTTATGGTCAAATTAGCATATTTAGGTGTAATAAGACATTCAATCAATCAGGTACAAAGTACAACAGTGATCGTCGTACGGTACCGAATTTATCAGTTATAGCTCCTGGACTTTACAATGAAGAAATAGTATAAACAACGCCACATTTACCAACTAAAACACCTCCTTCAAACGCCAATACTTTGAGGAGCTGTAACTCGCAAACCAATCAACGAAATTTAAAAATGATAACGTGTAAATTCATAATAAAAATGGTTTAATTAATTTATGATATTTTTATTATATGTTACCATTTGAAAATCAAAAGTTGATAGTGGTTTCACCTATAAATATAAGGGTGAAAAAAATTAAAATATTATAATGTTTTAGAAAAACATAAACCAAGAAGTTAAAAAAAAAAAAAATAAAAAAAATTAATACTTTTCGAGATAATTAGGGTATACATATATATACATCGCTCGAATGTACGCGTACGATTCGCGTTTATGGGAAATGGACCTAATAATATTATAAATATATTTATTTATATTTAGTTATATTGGTTTTTCTATATTACGATGTTCGGAACTCCATACGTATGATACGCTGATACATGCAATATTATATTATTAGATCATACTATTTATTACTATAGAATATTATATATTTTATTTCATTACCGACTGTAGCGCTGTTTATACTATTTTCACTTATAATTTGTCCTGTACGACGTTTACGCGTTCACTTATGTTTATATTTGAACAATTTGATCTACTTAAATTATTATATACATAACCGAATAATTATACTATAATTATATACCTATACTTACTATACTATATTTACTTCTCTATTTTGCGCTGTATTGCTGCCACGAATAGGCACATATTATACTGATCGAGATGGATAATCAAAAACAAGTAATATAAGGCAATTAAATATTTTAATATTATTATCTAACTAATATGAGCAATATTGTTATTTATTACTATTAATCTGACTTTTAGGTAGGTACCTACTTACATAAATTAATATTTTTGGAAATCAATTTTTCTTCTAATTTATAAAACAGATAATAATGTACCTTTACTGAGTATAGATACCTATTAATATTATGTACCTAGTTAAAAGTTACATAAAGCTATAAGACTAATATGATAATTTTTGGCTGTGAATATTACAATATTTATACTCAATTAGAACTACCTATTTAAAATGTAAATCATAACATCTTTTATGTAGACCAAATTCTAATCATTATTTGTTTGTTTGTAATTCATAAAATAGTTTTTTTTAGTGGTCAGTAGGCTATTTTGAAAGTGAGAAAACTTATTCGGTAGTACCAAGCAATTGGCTAGTTATACAACATGATAAATATTATTGTAAGTGGCCAATAAGACAAAAAGTCATATCCAAAATGATTACGAATGCTGAAAATCCATCTGATAAATGGCTTCTTTACCCAATAAATATTATTGAGAATTCAACTTTCAGTAAGTGAAAAAGATTGATAGATAATATTATGTTACATATTTTAAAATATAATCTTAGGTACTTAATAAGTTATTTTCTATTTTATTTGTAGATACTTATGAAGAAGCTATAAAAAGAGAAAGACAAATTTTTATATCAGCTTTTGAGTCTAAGAGTGGAGACCCTAACATAGAAAAAAGAAAACTATGTAATCTAAACTATAAAAGTGATGGTAAGCAATGACACAAATTGGAACAATTTTCCTGGCTCAATCCCCCAAAGCAATGGTTCTCAACCGGTGTGCCGCGAAAAATGTTAATAAATATTGAAAACAGTGTTTTATTTCGTGACATTTATTTTTTAGAAATACAAAAACATAATAATATTTTAAGAACTAAATTATTTAAATTAAACAAAGGACTATTTCTATCATAAAGTGAATACATTTTAAATTAGGTGCTTGAAAAGTGTAACAAAATGTTGATTGCTTTATCTGCTATTACGGGATATTCTGTCTTTGCATACATCCAAAATCTAATTACTGATAATTCATTATATTTCAGTCGAAGTGTTATATCCTCTTGAATAACTGCCTGCCGTTCTTTTTTCTCAAGAAATAGGTCAGCTGTTGATTCTGACGAAGTAGCGTAAAGATTGCGCATCCAATCATACTTGTCAACTGAGATATGGGAAAATACTGTGCCATGCTGTCCTTAAGAGCTGTAAGGTGATTTAAAACTAGTTGAGTGGTTATGTCCCCCTGAGGATCTATATCAAAGGTTAAAGGAAACATTTTTAAACTTTTATTTTCTACATGCCGTTTCCTAACTTGTAGTTTCTTTAAGAACCCTTTCAATTTATCACTTGAAGTCAGGACATTTTATTATTTTCCTTGCATACTTTCATTAGGGCAGTTTAAATGATAAAATATATCAGTCAAGTAAGCTACTTTGGCACACCATTCTGTGTCGTTCAAATACGCAGCAAAGTCTGGTCTTTCAGTGCTAAAGATTTTTGACAGCTCGTTTTTAAGCCCATAAAATCTCTGCGGGACTTTACCTTTCGACAATCAGCGTATCTCTGTATGAAGAACCAGAGTATCATGTTTAGATCCCGCTTCATGACACATTTCTTTGAGAATTCTTGTCTTAAGAGCTTTCGATTTAACAAAATTTACCATGTTTACAACTAATGGACAATTGTGAACGAGATGAGAGAAAATAGGCTGAGACCAAAAAAGGGATGGTTGGAGACTTTGGTGAATGATATGAGGGCTGTCGGTGTGTGCAGAGGAGATGTGAATGACCGAGTAAAGTGGAGGTGTAGGACAAGGGTATATATATAGGTATATTATGTTGAATTTCAGGTAGTAGTACATTGGATGGCGTACTTTTTAAGCTGTACAAAAATATTACTTCTGTATCAAACAGTTATTCTGATCAAATTAATGTTAATCATAATTATAAAGGTCAAAGAATACGGCAAAATTATGATAACCAAATTTTCCCTGTATCTTGTAAGTATAGTAAAGGTGGGATCGCACGGCGCGTTGCGCGTCGCGTGGAGTATGTATATACCGCGCAACAACCCGCGCAAAGTTCCGCGCGACAACTTGGCGCGCCTGTGTGATCAGACGGAACGTCATGGTTCAACAAGTTTCTCCTAGGCGCGTTTCGTTCTGGAATCATCAATTCTTATCCATTGTGATAGGTACACTATTCTAATCTTTGCGCGTAAAGTTTAATTCTGTTAATTTGAAGTGACTGTGCGTCAGTGCACGTGTTGTGGACTGTGGTGTATAATATTAATTAATAATTAATTTATAAATAATTTACTAATTAACTATTAATCGTGATTCGTATACGTATACTTGCAGTTCAAAGTATGAAAAATTATAAAAAGATACATTGATACCGTATTACATTAAATTACATTTAATTGATAACAATACCGACGTGCCGTTTGATTGATAAGATGCGCCGCGCCAATTTTCCTTTGGCGCGTGACACAAAGACCGACAATTGTCGGGAAGCCACGTGCCGTGCGGCGCCCATACAAAACCTTGCCGCGCAATACCGATCAGTCGCGTCAACTGTACCACGCTATACCACTCCACGCTCCACGCGACGAGCAACGCGCCGTGTGATCCCACCTTAAGAATTAGGAACTAACATACAATTTAATTAAAAATATATAATTATAACTTTATAAACTTTCTGCAGATATGAGTAGGATTTATTTTACAAAATCATTCATAATTCTAACCATTTATAATTTATTATTTAGACTTATTTAAAAATATATATATATTACTACTTTTAATAGTTGTAAATAATAGCCTTTATGTTTTTTTATCAGTAAATACTAGGTATTAGTTAATTAAAAATAATTTATATTTTATATAAACTGGTTTATTTTATTAACAGCTTCTTTGACAGAATTGTATGAAGAAGTTTCAATAATGTAATGAGCTCTTCAGTCTATTAGACAACACCAATAGTTCAAACATCAAACCTTAATAAAAATTTAATTAATGAAAGCTTACTAGCTCTACTACAAACTTATTGCTACAGATATTAAAACAAGGCAATGCTACTTATATATATTTAAAACGATGGAAAGACTGATCGTTTGGAACATAAAATTATGAATATTTCTACAAATCAAAATAATAAAATTTAAACTTTAAATGATGATTTTTTATCATATTTTCCCATTTAGATATAACTGCAATTGATAATAGGTATTGAAGCCTTTATTACCAATGATATTGGTTTTAAAAAAAATGTGGTTGGTATATTAATCTACATAGTTATATATAATACATGCTTAATGCATATAGGTATATTCTATAAACAATCAACAATCATTACCGATAAGTTATTATTTAACCCGTAACTGGTACAGTGCGGTACGGAAACGTAGTAGTGGCACTTAGAAAAAAATATTTATTACAATTTCGTCTTATCAACTCAGTACCTATTTCGAATTAAAAACTCTAAATGTTGACTTCCAAATTCAAAATATCGACTTGGCAACTCGGAATTTTGATTTAACAACTCGACATTTTTGCGTAAAAGTTTCATTAATAAGTGTAATGGTTATATTTTGTAAATATAATCATTTTATATGTATAATTTATATAAATCATAATAATTAACGAATAATGTATTTAGTCGGTACGGGGCTTTTTTTTCCGAATACCCTCGTACTACATAAGACTATTGGGTAGGTATATAATATACGTCGTACTATCGTCTTCGTCTATGTCTATCATACGATAATTATTAATTTAGTATCATTTTTATTATTTGCTTGGCTAAAAATAGATTGCATTTAGTTAAATACCTAGTCACATTTCACTAAATGTCTAGGCGGATTGTGAAATTGCATAAAAATTAAATTCTTTGACTATATGCCTAGGTATTTAGTAAAATGCCTGATTTGACTATATGCTTATGACATATATACCTATTAAATGAATCTATAGGAGGCAGTAATTACTATAACTAAAATAATAAAATAATACTTTATCATCAGTGGTGAAGCGTGGGTTTCAACTAATAATATATGCATTGAACATTTTATATCAATTAATTATTGGGGTGCTCTGTTTCAACAACAGTCACAACCCCCAATTCCCTCACGTTTTACTTATTTTAAATTATTAGTATGACAGTTATTGTGAATCGTGGATGTTTCGCCCCATTCTAATAAACCAGCGACGGACGTTTTGTCCCCGCCAATTATTAAGATATGACGTTTCGTCCCGGATTAGGTAACATTTGCATAAAATAAAAAATTGTAAAATATGCATTTTAGTTTTTAAAAGATACATAAAAATATAGTTACAAAAAAAATATTTATTCATTAAAATACATCAGTGATTAGCTGATCGTCTTTATATAATATAGATATTATATATATCAGAGGTTTCCAAACTTTTTATTATACGACCCATTTTGGGAATTTTTTAAATTTTGGCGACCCACAATATCAATGAATGACTTATTTTTTTTTAGTGAACCAGTTGTTTACAACAAAAAATATATATTTATTTGTAATATAAAAATATAGCGCGACCCACCAAAAATATAATTGCGACCCAATTTTGGGTCGCAACCCACAGTTTGGGAATCTCTGATATATATTATATATAATTCAGATTTAATAGTAGAAAATACGTGTGTTGTATGCTATGACTATATATTTTTGAAATTTTCGATTTTCCAATAGTCATTTGATAGGCGTACGTAGTATATTAAACCATAGATTTGTATTTACAAAAATAAAATGTATGTTTGATCAAAAATCAATTAATATAGGTACTTTGATCATTTTCATTATTATCAGCTTATAAATACAATAAAATAAATACGATCATTGTTTTAATTTTATAATTTTAAATTGTTCACGCAGAAAGTAACTCCATCCTACAGAAACTAATTTGTTTGTTTTTATCATGAAATATAAAAATTATTACTCTATGGTTATTTGAATTTGTTATATTTAATGAATTTGTAAAAAGAATTATAACTTATCAATTACTGAGTATCTAAATTAGAATATCAGATTTAAATGTAATTAACACTAAAAAGAAATAATAACTAGGTACCTACATCAGATAAATAATTATTACATTTTACATCTATGTAGTTCAATATACAATTTATAAACATTATACCTATTATAAAGTATATATAATTTCGTAGAAATCGAATTTGTTGTATAGGTGATTTGGTAAAAAATTTGTTTTAACACAAATTATTAAATATTTAAAAAAAATTATTTGGTGGGAAAACTAACTTTTTTATCAATGTTTTTGGTTGTTTTCTAGTTTATTTCTAATTGGTGACTAGTTTGTTTCAAAAATTATACTTGGCAACACTGTTAGCAATCGGATCACAGGCATTTGTGGAAATTTAGTATACAATTTTCTGTTTTGAAAACATTAACAAACAGTGACTTATAATTGCATCCAATATTGTTAATTTTAATTTGTCTTATTCATGTTAAAACCTCGATTATGGATGTAATATCCTTCAGCGCCAGTTGTGACAGAAACACACTTTTAAGCATAATAGATTCTTATTGGATGCAATTACACCTAAAGAAATTCATTATAATAATTCTATAAATATCAAGTATGTTATGTATAATTCATAATACAATTATGTTTAGTAAATGATATACCATGAAACATATAACATGACAATATTATACTTGATAATATTTTTTATCGATCACTTGTATCATGTGAAACGTCCATATTGTGTTTACTACTTCCAGATCATTAAAAAAGGTACCTATTTGATCCTGTAAATAATTAAGAAAAATAATAAGAAATAAATACAATCAAAATATTAATGTGATGTTAATAAAATAAATATAATTTAAGTATTTATTATTATTTGTACATGTACCGTAATGGTACTACAACTATTTGTTATAACCAGGGCCCGGAAGTTATAGCACTAAAAAAATTAATTTTTAGCGCTTAAATATGCACATAAAAATATTAATATAAGCGCTTTAAATAGCACTAAAAATTGGAAAATATGCAAAATAAAATTGTCAACAAATTTTTTTTAACATAAAATTTAAGATACATTTAATTTATAGATTTTTAATGTATTTCATAGAATATGGTGGTAAGAAATATAGGTACTATTTGAGAGTATGTACAAAAGTTCACGATCAATCGAACTCTTGATGTATCTAAATGATGACGGAACATTTAAATAAAATTACCGTGTTCAGTCATTAGTACATAGTTAAAGCAACAGCACGATAATACAACAAATCCGATGATAGTGCGATAGTATAATGTGACTAACACGATTTTAAAAATAAACAATTTATTGGAAAGGAATGGAATTGTCTGATATAATCGACGATAACAGCGGTCGAAGACCGTTATTTCGGATGAGTACATCTTAAAACAATTTATTTTCGTTCACATATTCGTAGACGGCTGTTTAGTATGTAATTTAGTTTTTTAACAATATGTGTTTATTTCCTTTACTATCTAAAAATACGCCCATAAACAGCATTTAAAACTCCAAATTAGCAAAATAGCTTCCATAGTATGTATTTATGTGAAAATATACCTAAAAATAGCACTAAAAACCTTACATTAGCAAAATAGTGGTAAAAACCGTAAATACGCAAAAAATAGCAAAATAAAATATCGTGTATGACATCAGGGAAGTGTGAAACATATGTGATAACATTGTATCTTATTTTGGATGTTCTAGGACGAACCAAGAAAAATATGCATTTGCTATAACTTCCGAGCCCTGGTTATAAACAAATTCAATTCAACACCAGATGCAACATTAAAATGACATAACATTTGCACAATCATATGTTTGTGCTACAAGAGCAAAACAAAATTTTTTTTTTTTAAACAGAAAGAATTTCAACAGAAATATGCCCGGCTTATAATAAAATCCAATAAATCTTTCACGTAGGTACACTATAGCAGTTGGGATAATTGTTCTGTTTTATAAGATTTAATGGATAGAAAAATGTATTAAAATAAAATTATGTAAATGTTTATTAATATACCGTTCCTAAGTAGTATAATATATTATCATTTCGTCACACAATTCTACAGCCTTCAATTTCACTAATAATAAAATCCAATCAAACTATTTTACATAATTCAACTTGTATAATTAATTCATCTATAAAAAAAATTAGAAAACTCTTTATCGGTCTTGGCAAATAACGAACACTGCTCTTAAAAATATCCTGTGCACAATTGATCTATGATTTAAAAACATTAAATGGTACTAAACTAAAAACTTAATAAATTATATAATAGACTATAGTAAAGATACCTACATATATTAGAAACAGTTGATGACTTTTCATCTTATCCTTTTAGAGTAAGTCATTGAATGTCACAAAAGCTAATTATATTAATAAGTACTTTCATTAAATGTCTATTTTTTAAAAAATTTTTTTTGGCAGTTGGTCATTGAATAAGTGTATAAGGTAATTTTTTAAGAACAGTATAACTTCTCACTGAATTTGATCCAGTTTTGAGTACATTTTTAACTGTTGAAAAAAATAAGGTCAAATATTTGTGTTGGAGTATACAAAAAGAAGTAATTGATTTATTGGCAAAAAATGTACAAAATATAAATTGTCAAGAAATTAGAAAAGTACCATGTTTTGCACTTATTATTGATTCTACTCAAGATATTTGTAAAGTGGATCAAGTTAGTGTGATAATAAAATATAGTAGTATAAATTACACACTACAAAAAATAGATATTTAGGAATCATTTTTAGGTTTTTTTCTTTTACATGAACATGCTGCTAAAGACCTGGTTAATTTAATACTCGAAACTTTAATTAATTTCGGTATTGATAAGAATAAGTGTTTTGGACAGGGTTTTGATGAGGCATCAGTAATGAGTGGAATACACAATGGAGTAAAAAAAAAGAATTTTGGATATTGCTCCCAATGCTACATACATTCATTGCAATGCCCATAATTTGAATTTGGTACTTTCTGATGTAGCAAGAAGTACAACAAAAGTTTAATCATTTTTCATACTGTCCTAGAAATATTTAATTTTTTTAGTAAAAGTGGACCACAATGAGCTTCCTTAACATTTGGTGACAATGTAGCAAACATAATGAAAAAGAAAGTTTTTAAAAAAGTGTGTGTTACTAGATGAGAGGCAAGAGATGATGCAGTTTATGCTTTAAAAGATAGATAGATTGATGTTTTTTAAAATCATTAACCAACATTTCCTTGGTTAGTCCAGTTAAACTGGTCCAGTTAACTGGTCCAGTCAAAAACAGAAGAAAGAACAAAAAGCTTTGGGATAAGAAATTAAATTAAATCTTTTGAATTTATTTTACTGTTAACAATTCGGGAAAATATTTTAACCCCTTTCTGCATATTGTACCAAAAATGGCACAAATTAGTTTTTTTGTTTATTTCACTTAAAAATTATCTGATTCCATTACTTCATACATAGAATTTCTGCCATATTCGGCACGAAAAACTAAACAAATTGTATCTAAAGTACTTCTATCTAGCGTTATAATTGCGTACTATAATTTATAAATTCCTAATCAAATTTATGGTGCGTCATTATCAGTTTATGCACGTGCTTATATTTTGATATATCTTGGTGACTTCTTTATCACCAATCATCAAAAACAAAGTAGATTAGAATTTTCGTCTTAATTTCAAAAGACGTAAGTATATGTTTTTAGCTAAAATAGTTTGTTAGTTATGACGAATAATTACTATGTGCCATATATGGCACAACGCGCAATTATGGTTCAGATAATTTGTGCTATATATGGCACTTCATGCATAAAAATATTGTTTAAATAATTTTTATTTTTATTCTGGCAGAACGAAAAATGATACGTAGAAGTAATAGGAATCAGAAAGTCATTCAAACAAATATTCCTGAAGGAAGTGACTTCAATTCGGCATCTGATGATGATGATATATACCAACCAAATAAAATATTATCATATGATACTGACGAAGAAAGTGAGACAAGCAAAGAAAATGACAATTTAACCCTTATTATACCAGCTTCTGATGATGAACTTGTAAGTGAAGATGATATTCCACTAGTTGCTAGATTAGGTAACCAAAATATTAGAGATCAGTCAATTTTAAATAATAATAAAAAAAAAAATAAAACTAAACCTATTTGGACAGAAAACTATCTCGATAGACCTGAGGACCAAATTAAATTTTCAGGAGATACAAATTTGCCCACTCATATTAAAAATATGGTATCACCATATGAGTTTTTTACTGAATTATTTCCTAAATCTCTTATTTTATATATTACTGAGCAAACAAATATATATGCTTCTCAAATCAGAACTGATAAACCACCCAATGTTAGTAATAAGGAAATAGAATAGTTCATAGGAATTTGTTTAAAAATGTCAATAGTACATTTGCCCAAAACAAGGCATTATTGGGGTGAACTTGGAATTCCTTCAATATTTAATAATATGTCTATCAATAGGTTTGAAGAAATTAAGAGGTTTATTCATTTTAATAATAATGCAAATTTGCCAATAAATAGTATAAATTATGACAAATTGTTTAAAGTACGTCCTCTTCTCGATGCAGTTAGAAATATATGTGCCACAATTCCCAAAGAAGAGTACCTTGCTGTGGATGAGCAAATTATACTTACTAAGTCCAGATCATCACTCAAACAGAACAACCCGAATAAACCCCACAAGTGGGGATTTAAAATGTTTGTATTGAGTGGTATATCTGGATTTAGCTACGACTTTGAAGTATTTGCTGGGGCTCAAACAAATATAATGCCTAATGATTTGCCTTCACTATCAGCAAGTAGTAATATGGTTGTTAAAATGGCTGCGTCAATTCCGAGAAATCATAATTACAAAATCTTTTTCGATAATTGGTTTATAAGTCTGAATTTATTGATTTACTTAGAGAAAGAAGGCATTCTTCCTCTAGAAACTGCAAGATTAAATGGCCCAAGTGAACTACAAATGCCTAGTGAAAAAGAATTTAAAAAAATGGGAAGAGGGTCATACTGTGAGAAACTCACTACTATTGATGATATTAAATATCGGCAGTATCATGGTATGACAATAAAGTGATAAATATGGTATCAACTTATATGTATAACTTATATCAACTTATGTTGGATGCCATCCAATTGGTGAAAAAAAAACGATTTTTCAGAAATGAAAAAATATATAAAATGGTACCATGTCCTAAAGCAATAGATACATACAACAAATACATGGGTGGTGTGGATTTATTAGATTCAATGATTGGTTATTATAGAATAAATATAAGATCAAAAAAATATTACATGAAAATATTTTTTCATACTTTGGATTTGTGTGTGGTAAATGCATGGTTGCTATATCGGAGAGTACATACTGATCACTTATATTTACCACTTGTAGACTTCAAACTTTTAGTATATGAAGTTTTATGTGAAGAACAAAAAGTGACACCAAGAAGGCGAGGAAGATTTACTCAAGAAGAAAATACAACTGAATTTAGATATAATGAGAAAAAACGGAAACGAGGTCCATGTAAAGAAAAACCTGCACAAGAAATAAGACTTGATGGAATGGACCATCTTCCTGTTCATAACGATTCAAGAAAAAGATGCAAATACCCTGACTGCAAATTTAAAACAAATATATCATGTCAAAAATGCACTATGCCACTATGTATCAATAAGGAGAGAAATTGTTTTTTATTATTTCACACATATGTAAGTTTTCAAACTATGAACTATTTAAATTGGACATTACAAATCAAAGACTGATTTGAAAACTAAAAAATATGATATAATAATTATTAATAAAAATTATAATATTTAAGGATTTTAATATTAAGACTATATTGTTAAAATTTATGTTACCTGAAGGTTAGGTAAGTTTGTTTCAAAAAACAAATATTTTATTTATTCAAATTTTGTTATTATGTTTTGTTAGATATTGTTTATTATAAATTGTTACAAATGTAAGAAAACATTTTAATTTGTTTACTATACATTGGTGTTTGTATACTTAACAGAATTTAATATATATATAAAAATTTGATACTAAAAATCACCTGGGCCCTTTTATCTCTAGTTGCGGCACTGTGTGTGTGTGTGTGCGTGTGTGTGTGTGTGTGTGTGTGTGTGTGTGTGCGCGCGTGTGTGTGTGTGTGTGTGTGTGTGTGTGTGTGTGTGTGTGTGTTAATACATTATAAAAATTAAAATAAAGTATGAATGGTTATATAAAATGATTTTATGCATTCATATAAATATTTACTATTTAATAAAATAAGTAATAACAGATTTATAAAAAAAAGTATTGTAGTACATCACATTATATACAGTCAAAATATAAAGTAATTATTTCAATAATAGAGGTGCAAATATTTTTAAAAAAAGAATACAGTTTATTGGAAAAAAATACATCTGAATAAACTGGATTTATACAAAAGATACATTAATACTTAATAAAATATATAAAACTTCAAATAACAATTTTATAAAATTATCAAAAAAAAGAATAACAAAAAATTATATATGTATAGCTTGTACATAAATTAATAATTTCAATCTTTAACAATAAAAACATTTTTTAAAGGAATTAAACATAATGAAAATTATAAATTTAAACAAGCTGAAATTTATACAAAAAGAGAAATAAGAATAATAAGGAATAATTAGTAAGATAAATAGAATGTCAACTTATAAACACAAGAAAAAAAAAAAAAATTAATAATAAATTGTAAAAAAAAAAAAATTATAAATAAAAAAATTGACGAAAAATAACAATTATGGTTAATTTTGTTGCAAATAAGAAGAAACAGTTTTTTTCACTTCATTAATAATAAGCAAACAATTTACAGCAACAATGTCTTTATAAATGGATTCATCTGAAAAATAAAATCACATTTAAGTTATAGCGTTAAAATAACAAAGCATAATCAATTATCATAATATAATTCAAAATAAAAAATCATAACTCACACATAAGTTTATCGATTGGAAAGAAGGAAAGTAAGGATTGGCCTTGCTTTTCAAGAATTTCTGTAATATTAAGATTCTTTATATTCTCTTTTACGCTATACAGAACGGATATTAAATCATCTACATTTTTGCTACAAACTTTTGAACAAAACACAAAGGCATGTCCTATTTCGACAGGTCTGATCACTCCAGTCTGCAAGAAAATTAAAAAATTTAATTAAAATTAAATACAATTTACTTTGAAAAAATATCAATAGATAATTTAGTAGTTACATTTCTTAAATTATAAATACCTTAAAAAACATATTAACAAGCACATAGAAAATACCAACATTAACTTGAGAAAGTAATGGATATCCAATTAATAAAAAACTGTCAGAAGCTTTAAGTTTCTTCAATGTTTCTAAAATTGCAGTAAGAGAATCAAGCTGTTTTCTACTGTTATTTATACAATCATTGGCATAAATCGATGTTACATCACAAACAATCAATCGACCGGGGACCGCTTGCTTTGGAATTTGAAACCTGAAATATCTGCAATACATAAGAGAAACAAAATTAAAATGTTGAAATATAATTTTATTTACATAGGTGTAAAAATTTAAAACTTACTCTCTACGCTTAATAGCGTCTTCTGTAGGAATAGTAAATAATGATCTTGCTCGATTGTTATAATCAATAAGTTCATTCACACAAAATTTCGAGTTACGGATTATAGAAACTGGCTTACCCATTTGCATATTTAAACTAGATAAGTCAATTTTGGCATCCTATAAATAATAAAAAAAAAAAAAAACAAAACAAAATAACAAATTATCATTTAGTTTTAAATAAAACGAATAATACGAAATTAGTTTTATAATTTTACTGACCTCTGCGGTAAACCACGAAACTTCTTTATCATACTTCCATGAAGTTTGTTTATAACTATTCATTTGATCTTGAAGTAATTTAGCTTCATCCAAATCTAGGTATTCTTCTCTACGCTTTTTTTCAGTAAATGAATAATTCGTGTCTGTCTTCGTTGTTGAAACTTTGGGTAGATCAAACTGAATGGCCTGTTCAATAATAAATAATTCTTTGTTAGTCATAATTTTAATTTTAAAATTTTCAACGTTAAATTAAAATAAAAGATTTATTTATTTTGAAGTTAAACTTCAAGAGGTTTATTCAAGATTAAAAAAACAAAAAGAGTAAAACACAATAAATCATACTTTAAGTTTGTTTAGTCCAACAATTTCCTGAGAAGGGTCAATTGGTTTTATTTGAAATCTGTTGACATATGTTTTAGCAACACAATACTGTAAATCTGTTAATGATTTAATATCATTCTCAGTTTTTTGGTAAAACCATTTTATGTTATTCTCTATAGTTTGCATTTGCAGTTCACTAAAATATTTAGAACATTTATATATGGATGAAATAAAATCTTTTGGCAACTCTTTTAACGGAAATAAGCAGTTATTGGACAGTGCTAAAATAAAATCATAAAACATAATTGTTATAGATTACAACTAAATAATAATATAATAACTTAATATTTAATAAAACTTACTGCGATTAGAAGTAGAGAAAAATTTATGTATCAGAGGTTCTACATATTGCAATCCCTTAAAACCTCGACAAACAACATAAACCTCAGAATTCCCTTGTTTACTTGTAATCGGTTTTTTAATCTGTACCGAGTCAAAAGCACAACATAACAAATACATTCGGCATAATGTATTACATTCAAACATGGTAAACATTTTCAAAACAAAAGTGCCACCTGTAATCATAATTAGAGTTAATAAAAATATTATTATTTAAAAATGTGAAATTAAAACTAATAAAAAACCGTAGTAATACCTCTTTCAAGTATCATTAGAGCCACCATTGTCTCTACTAACTGCAAACGTGTGACTATTTCTTCTTGTTCATCCGGGTTATTTTGGCAATCCATACTACCGTCAGCTGTTACCTGAAAAATTATAAAAAATAAGTGTTAGCTATAAAATTGACTATTAAAATGTAAATTAAAGTAATGTTTTTCTTACCACACTTGCTTTTTTCCCAAAACGTTTTTTAACATGAGAGCAGAGATCCTTATAAAAGTTTTTTTGGAAAATATCTCCTGTTTGATCCTTACCAAAAAACCAATGGCTTAATGTATGTAACATGAATCTATCATCATCAATCATATCAGGGTTACCATTTCCTTCATGATATGGGTTCAATGAAACACCAATCCAATCCCACTAAGAAAAAAAAAATGGTTAGCAAACGAAAAAATAAAATAAATAAGATAACTTACTTCAACATTAATATTTCTGCTGCAAATAAAATGATTTAGAGCAGTTATAAACCCTCCTGGAGCTTCACACAGATGAACACTGCAAACTTTACCACCATCAATACTCTTTTGAGGAATTACATCGTTATCATTCAATATTTCATAAAATTTTAACCAAGCTGTAGTCAATAACTCAGGGCGCCCAGCTCCTCTTACTTTATATAAAACTTTATCAGCTGGATTAGTTTGCTTGGTGTTCTTATGCCATTCAGCCAAGTTAAAATCATCAAGTTTATCTTTGACGTTATTTAACGATTTTTTTAATGCGATAAAATCTGGAAACTAAAAAAAAAAACAAAAGAATTAATAAATTGATACATATTCAAAAATTCTTTTAATAAGTGTTTTAAAAAATTTAGCTCATGAACTTCTTATATTGTCATTAAATGGTCAGGACTTGGGGATAACTTATTTTTATAATATATTCATAATCCTTCTATTAGTTTTTTTCAAATTTTATTGTTGCATTCAACTATTTTGTTATACGAGTACAAGTAACAGACTTATGAGATATAATGTTAAAAATTACATAATACTGCAGATAGACATTAAGTCGAAAATTGTTAATGTTTCAAAATATAATCGTACAAGTGGGTAAACATTTTGTTCACATGAATTAGGTTATGAAGTAATGATATAATCTACACAGGTTTTACTCTCAACAGACACACTAAACAAGAAAAACTACTATCTGCAAACTTAGTCTCACACCAAGAATAAATTTAATTATATTAAAATACGTTTTACAATGCTGTAAGGAGATTTTTTTGTTTCTAAATTTTGGTTCAAAAATGTGACTTGATATGTTTAAATTAATTATATTATATCGAAAAATTTGAAATTTAATTATAATTATAGTTTTAATCAATGATACATGTTTATTTACCTCCCATTTTCGATAACTCATCATTGTGTTTGGATCAGGAAGCTTCCACTTGTTGAATTTAGGCATATCAAACTTCTTCGAAAACAGTTGATCTACTACTTTATCGCATTGCGATCGTTGATTGAATTGACATCCATTATTTCTATTGTACTGTCTTTTGATTTTATTCTCACCATACCAATACGACTTTGATGTCGTCTTCGTTCCAGTAATTGGTAGAGCGACGGGGGCCTGGCCGGCCACCCCCGCACCCTCGCGGTCGCTGAATGACGACCGAAGTGGGCCCGCTACGTTGGATCCGGGTTTTAAACCGGAACCACCCACTCCTGCCGACCCCTGGGGTTCCGAGGCCCCTGAGGCAGTAACAATACTTGACATTTGCAGACTCATATTGTGGTTTTTCAAGTGATTTCCTTCACTACATTTTAACCCTACTGCCAGGGGGTTTTTGATCAAGGTTTTCCTTCCTCTAGGACGGCTGCCTTCCGAGGCTAAAGAGCCCGTCCTACCCTTTTTGAGAACCTCTTTGTCAGCTCTCAGTTCGTCGACCTGTCCAACATGGGAGACCCTGTTGGTAGCAAGCTACCGTTGGCATAGCTCTCGGAACTGTTGAGAGACGCAAGCCCCCCCACCACGTCAAGGTGGGTCCTCGCGGGGAGGAGGGTTAGTTAAGACGTCATGCTAGACGAGAGACTTAAAACCAAATTTTTTTTTTCATAACTCTGTAAGGGATTACCACGAGACTGTCTTCCGTCCACTCTAAACAAACTTATAAAAAATAATGTGATGGATCGATGGCAATTGACTATCTCGTACTCATTCCTCATAAAATTGTGAAATCTAAAGAATAAATATGATGACCTGCCATCCGAAGCATTGCCTTATCGGCATTTACGGTCGACAGGTGTATTGCCGGTATATAAGGGGGAAAAATCACACAATACTTTGGGTACCCGCAACTCATGTGTATTCACCATTAAGAAATTAAATACTCACATCAAATAATTGAACTCAAAAAGTGTTTTTAGCACCAGACTATTGCTATTTGAAGTGTTAAGTTTAGGTATTGAAAATATGACAAATTTGACTGAGGATTGTATCACGTACATAACTCGTTAAAATATATTTTAGCTTAAATTATATATGTATATTATACATTGCCTTCTTCTTTCAGTCTTCAATCCTTACATTGGTTTGCTGCAGTTCTCCATGCGTTCCTATCATTACTCAATTCCTTTAGTTCTTTATAACTTTTCTTCCCTATGTCAATTATGATTTGCTTCATATACTCCATCCTTGGTCTTTCTCTTCTTATATGGTCTTCAACGTCGCCTTCTATGACGGTTTTTGATAGACTCTCGTGGCGTAGTAGATGTCCTATCATTTTAGCTCTTTTAACTTTTACGGTATTCTATAGTATTTTCTTTTCTTTTATTCTATTTAGTACTGCTTCATTCGTTATTCTATTAATCCATTTAATTCTTAACATTTTACGATAACACCACATTTCAAAGGCTTCTAGTTTTCTTTTCTCTATTGCACTGATTGTCCAGGTTTCACAGCCATATAAGGCAATACACTACATATGTATATATATTTTTAAGAACCTTTTCCTTACTTCTAAGTCCATACTATTGGTGGTTAGTAGGTGTTTTTTATTCTGGAAAGCCCTCTTTGCTTGTGCTATTCTAATTAGAATTTCATCTTTACAACGGCCATCTTCCGTTATTTTACTTCCTAAGTAATTACAGTGATGAACTTGTTCTATACGTGCATTATCTATGTATAAATTAAGTTGAGCAGGGTTTGTCTTGCTATACACCATAACCTTTGTCTTTTATTTAATCGCATTCCATATTTTCCCCATAATATTTTATTGACCTTAGTTAAAATATTTTTCAGGTCATCCTCTGTTTCTGCGTAAAAAGCAATGTCATCAGAAAAAATAAAACTAAATTTTCGTATAAAATCTTATTGTAATTATTTAGTAGATCCAATTGACTACAATTGTACAAATCATAAATAATTATAGATGTTTGAGAAAAATATACAAGATTCAAGAAAACCTATTCATTGAGACAAATTAACTCAGTATTAAATAAAAATGCAATATATGTTTATTTTACAATTTGAATATTATATTTATTATATCTATTATAATATATATCATCATACATTATAATATACTTACATTTTTTGTTAAGATAGAACCCAAAATTACAGTAGATATTTCCTGAAATACAGGTCTCCTCACGCTTATGAGTATACTACACTAGAATGAAATAGTGATTGAAAAAAATTATATCTAATTGTTAATAAATAATTTCAGAATAAGATTTATAATTCTAAAAAACCGGATGGGCCTCGCTCTGCTGTACAGTTGGGGGTGTAGTGCACCTCGTTTATAGGATAGGTCATTATTACAATGGATTTGTTAAATTTGAATGCAATGATAGATATACGAATAACGATTCTGAACGGAGTTAATATGTTTGTCTAGGATATAATACATTGTTATTTATAAACATTGTAAAAAGTATATTTTATTTTGAAACGATAAATATATTTTTCCATTAGGATGGGTTGGCAGTTGCATACAGCGACATAGTTTGTCAGTCTAGAATAATCTACATTATATTATATATTATATGTAATTTTATGTAAATATTCGCTGTTCAAACACTTATAAAAAAAAATTTGTGCCTATGGATTTTAATAATTTTTGAATAACATTAAGAACTACTTCTGTGGAATCTTTTATTAAATTTTCAAGTATTTTGTACAATCCAAATTTTTTTTTTCACCGATTATAAAAAAATATGCAAGAAAATCGAATATTTTAAATGCCGATAAGTCGCTTAAAAATCAATATAATATTTTGAAAAAATAATAAAATAAAAAATGACATAAAGGAAATGCCAATCTTAACAGCTGGTAAAAATTTCAAAAATCTGCGACTTTATTTCGTATAAATTGGAATTTTAAGCACTTATAAAAAAATATTGTGACTTACGATTTTAGATTTATTTTTATCAGTTAAGGAACAACTTATAAGAAACCTTGTGTTAAATTTTCAAGATTTTCTGGGCAGCCAAAAAAATTTTATCGTTATTTTAAAAAAAATTCTTAAAAAAATTGAAAATTTCAATTGTCTATAAATAGCTCAATAAAATACTTTGAAAATTTAACGGTGTATAGAGAACGCTAATCTAAACATTTGGTGAAAATTTCAAGTATTTACATCGATTAGTTTTTGAGTTATAGCAAAATATAAAATTTGAATATGTCGAAAACTGGTTTTGCGTAATAACTCCCGGTTTCCCTTAATTTTTTAGGGTATTCCCAAATTACCAACTAGATTCATTTTCCTTTCAGAAAAGTTGCTACATAAGGAAATTGAAGCATTTTTACTGCCCCAAATCGTGTCGACAGACACAAAAATAAAAAAAAATAAAAAAACACACATCATTGTAAAATCAATACATTCTTCAATCCGTTCAGAATCTAAAATTGTATCTTATCGTTAATAATTTATTTAAAAATAATATTTATAATACTAAAAAAAATGTATAAAATTATAAAAATATTTTATTAAAAATACTTAATCAAAAGCTTTAAAAATAACAAAAAAATATATTTAACTTAATTTGGTCCTCAAATCACAGTTTTCATAATAATAAATTGTTTTTTTTTTAATGTTTCATAATGTAGTCTTGAAATGATTGAAAAAGAGTTAGAAGTTCTTACCTGGTAGAACTATCCATTTGAGACGTCAGCATAGATTGCAATAATTGGTAATTGGCGGATACGCTTTTTCAAAATTTGACAAATCGAGCACTGATCAGTGATATTGCGAGAATAGTCATCTGATTACTTAAAATCGTATAGACTTTAAAGTTATAATGAAACTTCTGAAATCTTCAGAAAAGATTAGAAGGAAATCGTATGTTACTACTTGCAACTTCGTTGTAGGTGTGACAAATACTTTATACGAACTATTGTTAGTTGAAAAATTAAATTTTAAAACGTCATAGCAACGCGTTATTGTTTATAGCCAATAAAATTTCAAGTAAAAAAAAAATTTAAAATCTAATTTTATTTCGATGTTTTCAATAAACAGCTTAAAGAGTTTAAAAATTAATATTTTAAAAGTGAAGGAGTAAAATCTTCCTAGAATTTGTATAAAGTACCAAAAACTAATATTTTATACGATGTTAAAGTCGTAAAAAAATGTTTTGGATAATGTTAAATAGGTTATATAAATATAATTTGTAACAAAGTGTCAACATAAAAATATATCATTCGTTTAAAGGAATACCCAAACGTTTTCAGTTGAGTGCTTAGGGATGTTTTAAGTTATACTAAATTTTAACCCATTTTTATTTATAAAGCGTTCTTTTTTGGTCTCCAAGTCTTGAAGAGTTCATGAAGCAATGTTTGTGTATTCATCAGCAAAAAATTAAAAAAAATAACGTCACATTATTGAAATTAGGTTCCAATAAGTATTTTTAGGACGAAACTACTGCTATTTTAAGTGTTGTGTTTTGGTATTGAAAATATGATATACTTCAACGGAAGAATGTATCATATACATATCTCACTTACATATCTATTAATTATGGGATTTAGCCTAATTTATGTACGATAAAATACTTTCAACTCTTGCTAAATCTAATGTCATGTCAATTTTGAGAATTAAACAAATTTAAATTCTTAAATTAATTTTTAACTTATTAAATTATTTTATAGCTTTGCCTATTTATTTATAATAAATACAGAATATTTTATACCGCAGAAAAGTTGTAGAGAATTTGTTATTTTGAAATAAGCTAATATAAATCGATGTTTACAACTTGCAAAATCAAAATTGTCAACTATAAGATTATAGGCGAAAGCGTGTGCACGAGGGGTGCAGTATGTGTACGATCAACCATCGAAATGTTGTAAATGGGGCCTTAATATTTAAGTCTAAGAATATAGAGCCCATATTTTAACCTATGTTACTTACACTAAATGTTTTTTATTCTTGAGTGTTTAGTAAAAAATAAATTATATTTCCTAGTAAAAAAACTAAAACTAAATCTTCGTGTAATTCATGCAATTGACTAAAAACGTACAAATCATAAATAACTATGGCTGTTTGAGAAAAATATTAGAGATTTAAGGAAAATATATTGAATGAGACTAATTATCACAATATCAAATAAAAAAATTAACTTATAATTAATAAGTTTATTTACTTATTTCAACATTATAATATTTTAAACAATAAAACATACACGTTTTATTAAGATAAGATGCGAAATATAGTAGACACCTCTTGAAATATAGGTCTCCACACGCATATGAGTATAGAATACTGGAGTAAAAAAATTATTGAAAATATTTATACAAGGAAATTGTTAATAATTTATTTTAGAATAAAGTTTATAGAACTTAAGTAAATTTTTCAAAAATTATAAAATAAAATTTTTTTTATTAATTTGACCCATAAATCGCAGTTTTCTTAAAAATAATTTTTTTCTTTTAAATATTTCATAATTTTAGTTTAAAAGGGTTGTAAAAGGGTTAAAAGTTTTTACCTGGTGAAACTATATGATCTCGGCAGACGTCTGCGTAGACTATCCTCAACGACTAGTGAATCCGCTATTTCAAAAGTTGACAAATCGACCACTGATAAACGATATCGTGGAAATAGTTTACTGAAAGTTAAAATTGTTTAATCTTTAAACTTTAAAGTAATAATTACACTTTTAATGTCTTTAGAATTAAATTCTCGAAGGAAATCTTATGTTTCTACTTACAACGTTGTGGTTGATGTGACAAATGTTTTGTACAAATTATTTTAAGCTAAAAAATTTAATTTCAAAACGTCATAGCAACGCGTTATTATTAATAGCCAATAAAAGTTCTAGTACAAATTACGTAATTTGTTGTCGATATTTTCAACGTACTGATCAAAGAGTTCAAAAATTATTATTTAAAAAGTGAAGTAGTAAAATCATCCTTGAATTTGTGTTAAGTACCAACAACTAAATCATCTGATGAGAATCGTATAATAGTGTTTTGGATAATGTTGAATACTCTGTATGTTACATAAATATAATTTGTAACAAAGTATCGACATTAAAATATGTAATTCGCTCAAAGGAATAGACCAAAAATTTTCATATGAGTGTTAAGGAATGATTTAAGTAATAATATAATTAAGAGGTTGTGGTTTGAAGCAAGAAAGGGAGGCTTAAATGGTAAGATCATTCAAATTAATTTAAAGTTATAAAAGTACTGTGTATAAAAGTTTTGATAAATCATAGTTACATTTAATATATTTAAAAAAAGACAATTGGGTCTTATCCTTTAACCTCCATACACACAAAATAAGCACAAAACTGTCATTAATCATATCAGGTATGTTATAAAGTTTAAAATATTGTTGATGTAAACACATTTTCAATGGTAATTAATTTGCTTTTCAAATATTATATTTACTGAAAAAAAAAAAAAATTCAAAGGAAATTGTTGTTGGACCTAGTAACATTATGGTATGTAAGCTGAAAAAAATTAAAATAAAATCCATATGTATATAAAAATTAATTACTGTTCGTTAGTCTCGAATAATTAATTATAATTAAATATGTTTTAATACCGATGGAACGCAATAGAATAATATTTTAATATAAATCAATTATCTTAACAAACGGACCGTGTCTCCGCAGGAATATAATGTACGGGTTGGTACGAATTCGTTGTATCTCCTAACAAACATCCCGAAACCTACGGAAACTGTGGTCGCCCGAATTGATTTCTATTTCATTTACGGCTGCCTTCCGAGGCTAAAGAGCCCGTCCTACCCTTTTTGAGAACCTCTTTGTCAGCTCTCAGTTCGTCGACCTGTCCAACATGGGAGACCCTGTTGGTAGCAAGCTACCGTTGGCATAGCTCTCGGAACTGTTGAGAGACGCACGCCCCCCCCCCCCCCCACCACGTCAAGGTGGGTCCTCGTGAAGGGGGTTAGTTAAGACGTCATGCTAGATGAGAGACTTAAATCCAAATTTTTTTTTTTCATAAATCTGTAAGGGATTACCACGAGACTGTCTTCCGTCCACTCTAAACAAACTTATAAAAAATAATGTTATGGATCGATTGCAATTGACTATCTCGTACTCATTCCTCATAAAATTGTGAAATCTAAAGAATAAATATGATGACCTGCCATCCGAAGCATTGCCTTATCGGCATTTACGGTCGACAGGTGTGTTGCCGGTATATAAGGGAGAAAAAAATCACACGGTTTTTAGCACGAGACTATTGCTAAAGTGTTAAGTTTAGGTATTGAAAGTATGATACATTTTAACTGAGGAATGTATCACGTACACAGGGGCGGAACTGGTAGGAGAAAGACGGGGATTCATCCCCGGGCGTAAAATTTTAAAGGGTGTTATTTTTTTATTATATGTATAGGTGCAGTTAATATATATTTATCTTTCATAACGGTAATATTTTTAAGTCTCAATAAGTATGATTGTATGCTAATTATTAGAAAAAATTATAGGGATGGATATTTGATACTTTGTTTATGATAAGGCGTACTTTAACATTTTTCCCGGGCGTAAAATTCCTAGTTCCGCTTCTGCACGTACACACCTCACTCGCTACTTATGTGTTAAGTCTTTTAATAATGGGATTTAGCCTTATAAAATACTATGATATACTTATGCTATGATAAAATACTTTTAACTACTGTTAAATCCAATTCCATGACATAATCGAGACTTGAATTAATTTATGTTCTTATATTAATTTTAACTCGTTAAAATATATTTTATCTTAAATTATTTATGTATAGTTACTAAATATTTTAAGTTGCAAAAATTTTACAAAGAATTTATTTTGAAATAAAAATATATATAAGTACCGATATTCATTATTTGCTAAATCAATTTACTTAGTTATTATAAAATAAAATTAGATGTGTTGAAGGGGGTGTCAGGTGTGCTAGGGCACACTCAAAAATTTTGTAAATGTGGCCCAAAAATATAATTCAATTTTAAGAATTTAATTAAGAAAATTAAAATTACATTTAATTTTAAGAATTAATTTAAGAATGTAGGGACTGTATTTTAACTGATGTTACTTAAATGAAATGTAACTTATCATAAAATATTTGGTAATCAACAAATTATGTTTCACAATAGAAAAAATAAAACTAAATTTTCGTGCAAAATCTTATTATAATTATTTATAGCTCCAATTGACTACAAATGTACAAATCATAAATAATTATAGATGTTTGAGAAAAATATACAAGATTCATGGAATCCTATTCATTGAGACAAATTACCACAGTATAAAATAAAAAATTCAATATAGGTTTTTTTTTTTTTTTTTTTTATTTTAGAACCATCAGCAATAAAACTATTATAGTTCGACAATTAGATTAAAACGATAAATAGAATTTGTGTGTACAATTTAAACGATAACATTGGTATGAATATAATGTTAATAATAGTTTTAGCATATATAAAATAATAGAGAGAAAAAAGATAAGATAAAAACATAATGAGGTGATTATTGTTAACAATGATAAATAATAACAACTAAGCAACTTTAGTTAGAAGTGAATTAAGGACTGTGGTTAGCAGGGAGATAAGAGGACTAATAATAGCGTTTAGATTGGAAATAAAGTTGGACAGAATGGTTGAGATGGGTGGAGATGAACCATTCGTGTTGTGATTTTTCGTTGCTTCTGCGTAGTTTTTCGGTTTGATAGGAGGAGGTTCGGTTGGAATGTTGGCCGCCAGAGGGACTGCTGGAGGAACCGGTGTATCATTATTATCTGTGTTATTCATTTTTCGTGCAAGGCGCCTCTTGAGATAATATTTTTTTTCCTGCTTGAAGGCTGGGCAGCCTCTATAGTTGGCGGTATGAGCGCCGGAACAAAGTACGCACTTGGCCGGTGTGGCACGAGATTTGGTGCATTCATCAGTGGGGTGGTTTTCACTGCATTTGACGCAACGTGGTTGATGGTTACACCAGTTACGAGTATGTCCGTACATTTGACATTTTTTGCATTGGGGAGGTTGGCGAGATTTTCTGGGCTTTTCGATTATAACTATGGAGTTTAATAACTTAGTTACTTGAAATATTTCTAGATTGTGTTCCTTTGGATCAAGGTTGATTAGGAATAGTGGCAACGGTGCCTTTGTTTTTTTATTCTGAATATTGCTAACGTTAAGGACAGAAAATCCCAATTCATCAAGGACTGTCTTGATATCCTCGGTGGGAGTGGAGTAGTGTAAGTGGCGGATTACAGCTTGAATTGGCCGCAAATGTAGAGGTGTGTGTGTGTGAAAAGACACACGGCTCTTATTAAGAATAGACGCAGCATTAGCAAAAATATTGTAATTGGCCGAACGAATCGTTATGAATGCCATAGAAGACTTAAAGGTAACTGCGTCTGGGCCCAAAATGGAAATAATATCATACTTGAGCTTTGAGAAGTTAGTGATATTTTTAATGTAGATTGTCGGAGCGCTGTGGCTAGATCCGTCGCTGGTCGGTTGAGTAGACGTTTTCTTTGAATTATCCCCTTGAACTAGTAGCTCATCTGTGACTGGGGGTGGACTGAATACCTCTGGTTCGGAAGTTGTGCCATCGTCGAGGGCGGCAAACCTATTTGGGGTGACAAAAATTTTGCTTTTCTTTTCGTCAGTTGTTGGAGAAGACGGAGATGACGATAGATTGCGTTTATTGTGCGTGTTATTTCGATACATATCGAATGGCCGCGTATATAGTTACGCAACAACCAGGTAATTGAATATAAAACGCATGACGCTATCGGGTAACGATAAGGAGTAACATGCGTGTTTACTCTACGACGGTCGGCACCGAACTTGCAATATAGGTTTATTTGTATATTATATTAATTATATTAATTATGATATATATTATACGTATATTGTATTATAATTATTAAATATACTTACACTTTTTGTTAAGAAAGATCACAAAAGTATTGTAGGCATCTCCTGAAATCAGTGCCGTAGCTAGATAATTATGTGGCCCGGTGCAAATTGATCTTGGTGCCCCATACATTTAAATGCTATTAATGAGGCTTAGTGTACCATTTACAAACACATGTATAAGAATAAATATATGGAGACAAACAAATGTACACAAGTTTTATATAATTTAATATAGGTGATATCAAAGAATTTTTCCATGGGTTTCCGTGAACTCGCAACTCATGCTAATGATACTATAATATAGTTATACCCATTATGTAACTATTACCGTCTACGCGTCAACCTACATAATAACTAAAAAGGCCATTCTATTATTTATTATCTCACAATATAATTTTACAATAAGTGAGAGCTTTAAATATTTAGGATCTTTTGTTCAAAAGGACGGGGGCTTTGACATGGATGTAAAACATAGGATTAAGTGCGGGTGGATGAAATGGAGAGAAGCATCGGGCGTGTTATGCGATAAGAGAATTCCAATGAGGCTGAAAGGTAAATTTTATAAAAGTGTAGTGAGACCAACTATGCTGTATGGTTCAGAGTTTTGGGCGGTTAACAGGAGAATAGAACAAAGTATGAGTGTCGTGAAAATAAGAATGCTTAGATGGTTGAGTGGAGTGACAAGAGACGATAGAATAAGGAATGAATACGTGAGAGGTAGTGTTGGTGTAGCACCAATTATGGACAAGATGAGAGAAAATAGGCTGAGATGGTTTGGGCATGTGATGAGGCGAGAGGAAACGAATACAGTAAGAGTGGTTATGAAGATGGACGTTGAAGGGAAAAGAGGAAGAGGAAGACCAAAAAAGAGATGGTTAGAGACTTTGGAGAATGATATGAGGGCTTTCGGTGTGTGCAGAGATGTGATTGACCGAGTAAAGTGAAGGTGTAGGACAAGGGTGGCCGACCCCAAATAGTTGGGAAGAAAGCGAGGCAAAAAAAAGTAGAAAAGACAATATTATTTTACTAAATTGAATAACATAATTTTCTTTTTTATTTGTTGTATTTAAATTTTTGGTCACATTATCAGATTATCCCTAAGATAAGGTTAGCCGTAAGCTTATTCACGGGGGTTGCCATATATGCCCGATAAACCCTCGAAATGTTATAAATGGGGCCTTAAAATTTAAGTCTAATAATAAGGAGCCCGTATTTTAACTGATATTGTTTAAAGTAAATGTTATTTATTCTTGAGTATTAAGTAAATAATACATTATATTTCCTAATAAAAAAAATAAAACTAAATGTTCCTGCAAACACTTGATAACATAATAGCTACGATTGACTACAAACATACAAATGATGAATAATTATGGCTGTCTGAGAAAAATATAAGAGATTCAAGGAAACCTATACATTGCAACTAATTACCACAGTATAAAAAAAAATTCAATATATGTTTATTTAACTATTTGTATATTATATTAATTATAGTAATTATAATATATATATATATATATATATATATTACACGCTTATGAGTATACTACACTAAAATGAAAAAGTGATTGAAAAAAATTGTATCTAATCGTAAATAATTAATTTAAGAATAATATTTATAAAACTAAAAAAAATGTATAAAATTATAAAAATATTTTATTAAAAATAATTAATCAAAAACTTTAAAAATAACAAAAAATATATTTAATTTATTTTGATCTTGAATTCACAGTTTTCATAATAATAAATTGTTTTTTTTTGATATATCATAATGTAGGCTTGAAAGGGTTAGAAGTTCTTACCTGGAGGAACTATCTATTTGAAACGTCTGCATAAACTGCAATTATTATTAATTGGCGAGTACGCTTTTTCAAAAGTTGACAATTCGAGCACTAATCGCACTAAATTGCACTAAATTGCGAAAATAGTGACAACTTAAAATCGTATAGACTTTAAAGTTATAATGAAACTTTTGATATCTTCAGAAAAGATTAGAAGGAAATCGTATGTTACTACTTGCAACTTCGTTGTAGGTGTGACAAATACTTTATACGAACTATTGTTAGTTGAAAAATTAAATTTTAAAACATTATATCAACGCGTTATTGTTTATAGCCAATAAAATTTCTAGTAAAAAAAAAAATTTAAAATCTAATTTTATTGCGATGTTTTCAATAAGCCGATTATAAAAAAAAAAAATGTAAGAAAATCGAATATTTTAAATGCCAATAAGTGGCTTAAAAATCAATATAATATTTTGAAAAAATAATAAAATAAAAAATGACATAAAGGAAATGCCAATCTTAAGAGCTGGTACAAGTTTCAAAAATCTGCGACTTATACTTTTTGAATTATAACAAATATTTAAAATCGTTTGAGAATTAATCGCTATTTTATGCAATTTCGTAAATATTTAAATTTCAAACAGTCATAAAATTTTTTCCTCTAAATCCGGTAGAAATTTTTTTAATGATTTTTGAAGAGTAGCTTATAGATAATCTAGTGTTAAAATTTTGAACCTTAAGTATGAACAGAAAAAATTTTATGAATTTTTATCTACATTTAACATACAAATTTTCGCAATTTTTACATATTTCGTATAAATTGGAATTTTGAGCACTTATAAAAAAATATTGTGACTTACGATTTTAGATTTATTTTTATCAGTTAAGGAACAACTTATATGAAACCTTGTGTTAAATTTTCAAGATTTTCTGGGCAGCCAAAAAAATTTTATCGTTATTTTAAAAAAAATTCTTAAAAAAATTGAAAATTTCAATTGTCTATAAATAGCTCAATAAAATACTTTGAATATTTAACGGTGTATAGAGAACGCTAATCTAAACACTTGGTGAAAATTTCAAGTATTAACATCGATTAGTTTTTGAGTTATAGCAAAATAAAAAATTTGGTTTTGCGTAATAACCCCGGTTTTCCCTTAATTTTTTAGGGTTTTCCCAAATTACCTACTAGATTCACTTTCCTTTCAGAAAAGTTGCTACATAAGGAAATCGAAATATTTTTACTGCCCCAAATCGTGTCAACAGACACAAAAATAAAAAAAATAAGAAAAAACACATCACTTTAAAATCAATACATTCTTCACTCCTTTCAGAATCTAAAATTGTATCTTATCGTTAATAATTTATATAAGAATAATATTTATAATACTAAAAAAAATTTATAAAATTATAAAAATATTTTATTAAAAAAACTTAATCAAAAGCTTTAAAAATAACAAAAAAATGTATTTAACTTAATTTGGTCCTCAAATCACAGTTTTCATAATAATAAATTGTTTTTTTTTTTATTGTTTCATAATGTAGGCTTGAAATGATTGAAAAAGAGTTAGAAGTTCTTACCTGGTGGGACTTTCTGTTTGAGACGTCTGCATAGATTGCAATAATTGGTAACTGGCGGATACGCTTTTTCAGAAGTTGACAAATCGAGCACTGATCAGTGATATTGCGAGAATAGTCATCTGATTACTTAAAATCGTATAGACTTTAAAGTTATAATGAAACTTTTGAAATCTTCAGTAAAGATTAGAAGGTAATCGTATGTTACTACTTGCAACTTCGTTGTAGGTGTGACAAATACTTTATACGAACTATTGTTAGTTGAAAAATTAAATTTTAAAACGTCATAGTAACGCGTTATTGTTTATAGCCAATAAAATTTCTAGTAAAAAAAAAATTTTAAAATCTAATTCTTTTTCGATGTTTTCAATAAACCGCTTAAAGAGTTTAAAAATTAATATTTTAAAAGTGAAGGAGTAAAATCTTCCTAGAATTTGAATTAAGAACCAAAAACTAATATTTTATACGATGAAATTCGTAAAAAAACGTTTTGGATAATGTTAAATAGGTTATATAAATATAATTTGTAACAAAGTGTTACATAAAAATATATCATTCGTTTAAAGGAATACCCAAACATTTTCAGTTGAGTTTTTAGGGATGTTTTAAGTTATACTAAATTTTAACCCATTTTTATTTATAAAGCTTTCGTTTTTGGTCTCCAAATCTTGAAGAGTTCATGAAGCAATGTTTGTGTATTCATCAGCAAAAAATTAAAAAAACTAACGTCACATTATTGAAATTAGGTTCCAATAAGTATTTTTAGGACGAAACTACTGCTATTTTAAGTGTTGTGTTTTGGTATTGAAAATATGATATACTTCAACGGAAGAATGTATCATATACATATCTCACTTACATATCTATTAATTATGGGATTTAGCCTAATTTATGTACGAAAAAATACTTTCAACTCTTTCTAAATCTAATGTCATGTCAATTTTGAGAATTAAACAAATTTAAATTCTTAAATTAATTTTTAACTTATTAAAATATTTTATAGCTTTGTCTATTTATTTATAATAAATACAGAATATTTTATACCGCAGAAAAGTTATATAGAATTTGTTATTTTGAAATAAGCTAATATAAACCGATGTTTACAACTTGCAAAATCAAAATTATCAACTATTAGAGTATAGGCGAAAGCGTGTACACGAGGGGTGCAGTATGTGTACGATCAACCCTCGAAATGTTGTAAATGGGGCCATAAAATTTAAGTCTAAGAATATAGAGCCCATATTTTAACCTATGTTACTTACACTAAATGTTTTTTATTCTTGAGTGTTTAGTAAAAAATAAATTATATTTCCTAGTAAAAAAACTAAAACTAAATCTTCGTGCAATTCGTGCAATTGACTAAAAACGTACAAATCATAAATAACTATGGCTGTATGAGAAAAATATTCAAGGAATATATATTGAATGAGACTAATTATCACAATATCAAATAAAAAAATTAACTTATAATAAATAAGTTTATTTATTTATTTAAACATTATAATTTTTTAAACAATAAAACATACACGTTTTATTAAGATAAGATGCGAAATATAGTAGACACCTCTTGAAATACAGGTCTCCACACGCATATGAGTATAGAATACTAGAATAAAACAATGATTGAAAATATTTATACAAGGAAATTGTTAATAATTTATTTTAGAATAAAGTTTATAGAACTTAAGTAAATTTTTCAAAAATTATAAAATAAAATTTTTTTTATTAATTTGACCCATAAATCGCAGTTTTCTTAAAAATAATTTTTTTCTTTTAAATATTTCATAATTTTAGTTTAAAAGGGTTGTAAAAGGGTTAAAAGTTTTTACCTGGTGAAACTATATGATCTCGGCAGACGTCTGCATAGACTATCCCCAACGACTAGTGAATCCGCTATTTCAAAAGTTGACAAATCGACCACTGATAAACGATATCGTGGAAATAGTTAAGTGAAAGTTAAAATTGTTTAATCTTTAAACTTGAAAGTAATAATTACACTTTTAATGGCTTTAGAATTAAATACTCGAAGGAAATCTAATGTTTCTACTTACATTGTTGTGGTTGATGTGACAAATGTTTTGTACAAATTATTGTAAGCTAAAAAATTTAATTTTAAAACGTCATAGCAACGCGTTATTATTAATAGCCAATAAAAGTTCTAGTACAAATTATGTAATTTGTTGTCGATGTTTTCAACGTACTGATCAAAGAGTTCAAAAATTATTATTTTGAAAGTGAATTAGTAAAATCTTCCTTGAATTTGTGTTAAGTACCAACAACTAAATCATCTGATGAGAATCGTAATAGTGTTTTGGATAATGTTGAATACTCTGTATGTTACATAAATATAATTTGTAACAAAGTATCGACATAAAAATATGTAATTCGCTCAATGGAACACCCAAAAATTTTCATATGAGTGTTAAGGAATGATTTAAGTAATAATATAATTAAGAGGTTGTGGTATGAAGCAAGAAAGGGAGGCTTAAATGGTAAGATCATTCAAATTAATTTTAAGTCATAAAAGTACTGTGTATAAAAGTCTTGATAAATCATAGTTACATTTAATACATTTAAAAAAAGACAATTGGTCTTATCCTTTAACCTCCATACACACTAAATAAGCACAAAACTGTCATTAATCATATCAGGTATGTTATAAAGTTTAAAATATTGTTGATGTAAACAAATTTACAATGGTAATCATCTGCTTTTCAAATATTATATTTACTGAAAAAAAAAAAAAAAATTCAAAGGAAATTGTTGTTGGACCTAGTAACATTATGGTATGTAAGCTGAAAAAATTAAAATTAAATCCATATGTGAATAAAAATTAATCGCTGTTCGTTAGTCTTGAATAATTAATTATAATTAAATATGTTTTAATACAGATGGAACGCAATCGAATAATATTTTAATATAAATCAATTATCTTAACAAACGGACCGTGTCTCCGCAGGAATATAATGTACGGGTTGGTACGAATACGTTGTATCTCCTAACAACCATCCCGAAACATACGGAAACTGTGGTCGCCCGAATTGATTTCTACTTATATGTGCTGGTCATTAATGATTAGCGTAATTGCCGTAGGAACTTACCGAATCTCCTTGGTAAACACGCCCCCTTACCACGTCGAAACGCGACGATCGAAAGTTAATGTAGCCGATCGACAACCGGAAACCGCAGGCTGTTTACAACAGCACTTCAAACGACACACATCTCTCTTGCACTAGTACCTATCAATTGGAACATACTTTAAACACTTATACGTTTTCCATTTATCATATTATCACAGTTGATATTAAATCATTGTTAAATTTAATTTCATTACAGTTCGACTTCAGCCAATCGAACCATTCCTTTGAAATGACGTTACCGTCGAGCAGGATACCACACCATACGTGTCGGGACTTCGGGAACGTTCCGAGACCCTGGTCGCGCAGACGTCCACGGCAGCGAGCGGAGGCGGGTGGTCCGCTGCCGTGGTCGGCTGCGCGGCCGGGTCGGCGGCAGACGTGGACGTCACGTCCGCAGCCGTCGGAAAACCGAGGACGGCCACTCGTGACGCGCATTGTCAGACGGAGCGTAGGAGCACCGGTCGAACGGACGGCTTCACGCGAACAGCGGTGCCACCGAGGGAGAAGACCTTCGCGGAAATCGGGGTGCAAACCGACGGACCACCGGAGACCGCCGAAGCGTGCACGGGGACGGACGATCGGACGCCACCGCTGGACGTCGGACCGGTAGAACACCGGTTGTTGATGGTGGCCGCCGAAACCGATGACGAACCAACCGGTTCTTCGGAAGACTTCGTGACGGCCATAGGAACTACGGCGGAAACCGCTTCCACGTTTAGCTTTCCGAGCACCGCGGCGACGGCCCCCTCGTCCGTTCCGCGGACAGCCCGTCGACACCGTCTACAGCCACTACGCGGGACCGTCGGAACCCGTGCCCCGACGCCGAGATCAAACCGGCCGCTTGGCGGTTCCAGCGACGACCGGTGTTCGACGACAAACACCATTTCTCGGTGTCCGCGTGCCCGGAAGTGCTGGCCGCGCACATCGCCCGGAGATGCGCTTTCGGCACGGTCGTCGACCCGTTTTGCGGTGTCGGTCGCCTGGCCGTTCGGCTGGCACAAACGTGCCGCCGGGTGATCGCGGTGGACGTGGACCCCGCTAAAATACGGTCGGCCCGCCGTAAGGCCGCGGAGCACGGGTCGCCCACCGTATCGATTTTCGGGTCGGCGACAGCTTCGCCGCGCTCTCCGGGGTCAAGGCAGACGCGGTGATTACTTCCCCGCCGTGGGCGGCCCCGGCGTGGGACAGAAACCGGCGGTTCAGCGCCGACGACTTGTGCAGGCCGCAGAAGGGTGGACTGGCCGGCCTACTCAAAATGGCGCGTGACGTCGCCCCCGTAGTCGTGCTCCACGTGCCCAAAACCATTCACATGACGCAGAGTGTGGAAGTCTCGAGGGACAATGGTTTCGGGCGCGTGGAAATTCAAGACGTTACGATTGAGGGGTGGAAAATGCATCCACGCTGTACTGCACCTGCGAAATCAAGCGACAGTGACCAAGAACTAGATGAACCGGTAGTCACGGAAGTG
>JASXSY010000587.1:0-81794 GCA_034509805.1 Sipha maydis
TACAAAAAATAGCAAAATGAACTTTCGTATATAACATCAGAGAAGTGTGAAACATACTTGTATCTTAATTTTGATGTTCTAGAACGAACCAAGAAATATGCATTTGCTAGAACTTCCGAGCCCTGCACATCAATTTCATATTTAATATAACATGCACACGTTCCATGTATTTAGATGCATAAATTAAATTGTTTAGTATTAATTGTAGAAACAAAATTATTAGAGAATATAATATTACGTCCTAGCGAGGAATTAATATCTTAACTTTCTTTAAGTTTTATTTTATATCAAAATTTTAAAATTTACTTTTTTTAATCTGTTTTTAATCATTGAATTATAAAAATAAAAAAACAATGTCACGCTGGGCCGTGGTTCATATTTACACATTTCAGAAGATGGAGTACGATTTTAATTGTATATTATTTAAATAGTGACAATAATGTGAAGATAGGTATTTTGGACGAAAAGTCTTAACTATATAGAGAGTAAGTTAACATAGAGAATAATAAAATCATAGATAATAAAGATCTTTATTATCTATGAATAAAATTGATCAGTTATCTCATAATTATTCTGTAGTGAGATTAACTCATATTTTATAATTCACAGGATGGCCAATCATCAACGATATAATATTCTTACTACCCATGCAATCAGTATACGTAACAGCAGTAGGCACTGCATCAGGTGCCCAACTGTCCAGGTTTGACATGTACAATTGTTTGCTGTTGCTTTCGTTTAGGACGTTACATTAGTCTCAATCTCACATGTACTTTTTAGTACAGTTTATTGTTGTATAATTTGTCTTGCTAATTTTGCGCGGTAGCTCTAACTAATTTTACTTATTAATAATATATTTATTATAACTTCATATTATTGTCTTGTTCGTTTCCAACCGTTGAGTCTTGTTTAATTGAAGTGTTGGCGTGTTATAAGTAGATTACGAAAATAGACGACGTGGGTTAACCGTATACTACTATTATACATTGATCTCGCTAATTCTTACATAGTTTTTAAAATAATTACTATAGCTTAAGTGTTTACTACATTGCAGCATTTAACTTGCGGATAACGCGAACATTATTAAGTTAATCGTTTTTTTTTGTCTAATATAGACTTGTTATAATGGGTCTTTCGTCCCAAGAAGTTTTGTCTTTTCTCCCTTTGGACACTTGGACTAATGTAAGTTAACTATGTGTTATAAGTATTTATATAATATGTATGAAATAAAATAATCACATATTTTAACTTTTTTTTTGTTGATCTTAATTATAATGGATACTAGGGCATTTATTATTCGTTAACATTTTTATTTACATTACATTTTAACTTTTATATTGATATTTACCTCTTTATATGATCACTAATATGGCTTACACCAATTATTTCTCTCATGGAAATTTAGTATTTCAACAAATTGAACATATTTTGAAAATATTAGCGGATTTTAATTTAAACCAGGATTTATTCTAATTGTAAGTAGGACTCAATTTGGGTTGTAGGAAATGTCAAATGAACAGTTAACTTCATGAATTTGGACTTCCAAAAACAGTACGTAATGGAATTAAAAGTTGAAAAGTAGGTATAAAATTTAGTTTTATAATATCATTGGTTATAAATACTAGTATTTATAAATCAATGATAATATTTTAAAATTGTCAAAGACTTCATGTTGAAACAGAACATTAATATTTATTTATTCATTTTAATATGCCACTTTAAACATTGAATTTTAAGACCTTCAACGTTGTTATGGATAAACTCATTAAATTGTCAGTTAAAGACAATCCTAAAGCATGCAAATAAGATTGGGTTAAAATAATTTTTAAGGATTCTGAAGGTTAGAAAATTTAAATTCTGAAAGAAAAAACTAATCAATAAAAAAAAAAGAACATTTTAAATTTTATCCATGAGTAATTTAGTAGGTAATTAAATTAAATTTATCATTTTGTATTATCAATATTTCAATTATTTGATCACTATCTTTATTTTTAAAATAAGTGATAGGTACATAACAAGGAATACAATTTAAATATTAAATAAAAACTTGTAATTTTTATAGTTGGAATGGATATTATGATTGAATAATTGTCAACAAAATTTATTTAGATTTTAGATAATAGAAAATAATCCTTAGAATAAACCTTGGTTTAAACTTGTGTTTTATTTAACATAATATTATATGCAATGCATTCATCTATATAAATTCAAAAAAATTGTCTTGATGGATACAATGCTATATAAGTATCAAATGTATTTAACAATTACCATTATTTCTAAAATTGGTATTTCCTCTTGAGATGTGTTAAAATAAAATAATTTACATATTTTAAGGAATTTTGAGAAAACTTATTTTCAACTAGTTTGAAGTAATTTTATTTATTGAATCAAATTTTTGTATTTATTGCTCTCATATGAAATTTTTATTCAATTATTATGTTTTATCAATTTTAGGTTGTAACTAAGTATAAACATAATAATTTTTTTAAATGTTAATTGCATTTTCATTAAATTCAATTTATTTAAAAAAAAGTTGTACTATCAGAATCTATTGGTTTATCAATTTCTTCTATTAAAAAATATTGTTTTTTATTTTTTAATTATGTGATATTTAATAGTACTTTGAATTTTATTAGGTTTTTTTAATGCCTGGTTATAAACCTAATAATAATGGAACTTATTTAGTAACTACTAATGAAAAATATTTAAAACGTTGCAAAGATATGTATGAAATGGCATTATATAGCTATATGTTTGAAAAAGTTAGTTCATATAAAGTAATGGAATTGGTTGCCTTAGAAATTGAAGGATTATGGTTAGTGGTAAGAATAAATATTTCTGAATAAGTATAAACAATTTTGTTTAGTAAGTATATTTGTATTTTACTATAAATAAAATTAATTAATGTTTATAGATTTTGACATTTAAAGATGTAAATAATACATTAAGAATACATTAATACATTTATTATTAAATAATTATTTTTAAATTCTTATTTTGTTTTTTATTTCTTTTTTGAATATGAATTGACAATCATTAAAGTCATTATTGTTAATTAATATGTGTATGTATCAGATTACTGATTTTAAAAAAAAAAGTTTTTTATAATTAAATGAAATTATTTGATTCTTGTATATTATATGTCATCTAATTTTATCTAATACTTAATATCATATAATATTTTGGTTGTCTTAAATTTATTTTAAAATTGAAATTAAAATATAATATAATCGTAATAAAATTAAAATTAGAAAAATATGCTACAAATTAATATACAATTTTTTTTTTTAAATTATATTTATCGTGTATAAGGTAATGTTAATGTTAATTATTTCAGTTGTATTTATTAGGTAGAAATTTTGATTTTTTTTTTTAATGAAAATATGTTCAATGGAACAAGAAGAATTAGTTGTTAATTAAATATAAAAAACTAAAATGTCTATAATATATTAAAGCTTTACATTAAATATTTAATTATTTTATTTTTAGGTACAGAGGTAGAATGTTAAGTTATAATGAATTTTTGCCTAATAACACAGCTGTAGAATTAATAGATTCAGGATCAATTATTAAAAAACAATTGTGTGATTTATATAAACTTCCAGATTGTTATAAATACGATCCTTTAGTAAGTATTACTTTTCTAATAAACATAAAAATGTAATAGCATTACAAATTATATATTGTAAAATCATATTTATGTTAATGCAATAAATATAATCTTAATATTAAATATAAATTCATATATTTTACAATTTATACATTAATAAGTTATAAATTTATTTTATTTTATCATGTATACATAAAATATTTATATATAATTTATTTTAGATTCTGAACGGAGTGATGGAATCTATTGGTTTTACAATGATGTGTGTTTTTTTTTATTATTTTTTTTTTTTTTTTCTGACGACACCTTTTTTGGCAGTAAAAATGCTTCGATTTGCTTATGTAGCAACTTTTCTAAAAGGAAAGTGAATGTAGATGGTACTTTGGCTAGTATAAAATCCAAAATTTCAATACTTTTTAAAAAAATTACGAAAAAACGGGAAATTTTACGCAAAATCACGTTTTTACAAATTACATTTTTTTAAAATGCTCTAACTCAAAAACGAAAAACCGGAACAACTTGAAATTTTCACCAAATCTTTATATTGACGTTTTCTATACATGGTTAAGTTTTCAAAGTATTTTGACTTATTTATAGACAATTTAAATTTTCGATTTTTGTAAAATTTTTGTTTTTAAACATCTATAAAATTTAATTGTCAAACCGAAAACTCTTGAAAATTTAATACAAGGTTTATAATAAGTTAAACTTATCGTAAATAAAAAATATTGGTGATTGGTTTACTCAAATTTTTTTTATAAGCCCTTAAAGCTCAAATTTGTATAAAATGTGTAAAAATCACGATAATTTGCAAGTTATTTTGTAGATAAAAATTCATAAAAATTTTTCTGTTCATACTTAAGGTTCAAAATTTTTACACTTGGTTATCTATAAACTACTCTTCAAAAATCTTTAAAAAAATTTCTACCGGACTTGGAGGAAAACATTTTATGACTGTTTGCAATTTAAATATTTACGAAATTGCATAAAATAACAATTTATTCTCAAACGATTTTAAATATTTGTTATAATTCAAAAAGTATAAGTCGTAGATTTTTGAAATTTCTGCTAGCTGTTAAGATTGCAATTTCTTTTATGACATATTTTTTTCAAAATATTATATTGATTTTTAAGCCACTTATAGGCATTTAAAATATTCGATTTTTTTACATTTTATTTTTATAATCGGTAATAAAAAAAATTTGGCTTGTACAAAATATTTGAAAATTTAATAGAAGATTCCACAGAAGTAGTTCTTAATGTCATTAAAAAATTATTAAAATCCATATGGACAATTTTTTTTTTTATAAGCGTTTGAACAGCGAATATTGACATAAAATTACATGTAAAATATAATATAATGTATAATATTCTAGACTGACAAACTATGTCGCTGTATGCAACTGCCAACCCATCCTAATTAAAAAATATATTTATTGTTTCAAAATAAAATATAGTTATTATAATATTTATAAATAACAATGTATTATATCCTAGACAAACATATCATCTCCGTTCAGAATCCTTTTTCGTATACAATGATATCTATCATTGCATTCAAATTTAACAAATCCATTGTAATAATGACCTATCCTGTAAACGAGGTGCACTCCACCCCCAACTGTACAGCAGAGCGAGGCCCATCCAGTTCTTTTTTTTCAATCAACTTATGTATTACCAATATATATATAATTGTAATTATATATAAAAATTGTTTATATGAATTTTTGGTAAATATTAGTTTGAAAAAATGATAAAGTTAAGTTATTATTAATTTATTATTGGCACTTAAATATCCTGTAGTATTTTTAAAGCTTGTACTAATTGTGAACTTTTGTGTTGCCTTATCTGTTAAAATTATCATTATTCAATATTATATTGACATCTTACACCATTAAATCTTGTAAAATAATAAAAAATAATAAAAAAAAAAATAAATTTACAATAATTTTATTTCTAGTGTATTTCTATTAAACCTATCAATGAGATTTCTTATCCAAAACTTGGAAAATTGTGTGTTCAACCTTCATTATTAGAAAGTGTAAGTATAATATTAAACTCAAGAAATGAGAAATTACAACTAATATTCATTAAGAAATTAATATTGCTTAGGAACTTCATAAAGGTTATGTTGTAGTTCATACTAAAACAATAGACATAATAAATGAATTACATTCGGAAATTAATTGGGAAGACATAAATATAAAAAAACTTCTTTTCCTAGCCATTACTACAAAAGAATTATGGTAAATTATTATATAAAAATATTCTTACAAATGAATTGTTTAAAACAAAAATATGTAGCTATTTGTCTTAAATCGGTTACCAGTTCTGTTTCTTTTTAAAAAATATCTTTTAGGATTATATTTTATTAAATTTGTTTATAGTTCAATCAAAGAATCTGATTTTAATATACCGGGTAATTTCAATAACTCAATAATTCAAAAATCAAGCAATTCTAATAACCTTACTGTTTATGTGGAAAAACAAGGTAAATTAATTTTTTCTTTTAATTAATTAATTTTATTTAATAAATTATAAGTAAGAATTTAATTAAATTCATTATTGAGAACAAGTAATTTTTATGTTGCATGTATTCAGGAAGTATAAACTTGTATTAATTTTTATAATATAATTTAATCAAGTCAAGTTTTCAGTTAAAACTGATTATTTACTAATTATGTTCTAAAATTATTATCTAATTAATTTAAGATATTTAAAAAAATGTTTCATGAATTGACTGAAATAATTTTCCTTTTCATATGAAAAATATAATTTCACTTTTTCTCTGAAATAATAAATATTTATTGAAGATTCATGTTTTTTTAGTTAAATTCAAGAATTAAATCTTATTTAAAGCCAATCACAATATAATCTAAAAACAATATTGTTGATAAATTAATTCTGTCAATGTTACTACTTGATTAAATGTATGCTTATACTACAATTTATAAATAATATATGTTGTTAAATATAGATGTTAAATTAAGTATATTGCAACTTTAATCTGATGAACTTATTGTGATTTAATATTTAATGTTATATTTTTGTATTTTAGATTTAGAATATGTTACTGAAATTTCAAATGAATTAATTGCGGTAATTCTTTTAAAAATATATACATTTTCTATTTAACGTAATGATTTTATTTATAATTTTTATTTTAATTTTAGACATGCACCGCAGAAAAAATTATTCAGCTGAAAACTTTGTTGAATAGTGTGAATGTACATAGATTAAAAAATATATTTACAGAATTCATTAGTAATATGCCCAAATATTTATTTTTGGTAAGTTAATAAAATATGTATTTATTATATATTTTATTATGAAACTTGCTTCTACTTGTATGTTGTTATTTTTTTCCAAAGATCCATAATACATAATAGTAACTTAAAATTATTTTTCATATTACTAATAACTAGGGATCCAATTTAAATGCTCTAAAAACATCAATAAAATTTCCTTTCAAAAAATGCATTTATGACCTAACAACTCTAAAAAATATGCCCTTTTAAAAATGCATTATTTATTAAATAAATTCAAATTATTATTAAAAAATGAATAAAATATTAAAGTACACTTGTGTAACATTGTTCAATAAGAGCTTCTTAAATGTTTTGGAATTTAAATGATCGATGGTTGTCAGCCAACAAGTTTTTATATACTGAAAATGGCCTTTCTACATTAACTGAGGTGATAGGAGCAAACTTGAAAAATGTCATATCATTAAGCGTTAAGTTTTCTAGATTGATACATTCTTCTCCTTCTAATATTTGACACATTTTTTTCATTTGATTAAAGCCTTGATTTTTATTTAAAACGTAAGCAAATTTTAAATTTAATTTTCAATTTGACTTGATGATTTTTTTTATATTATTTTTAACTTGCAGTACCTTAGACGTAATACGTAACATGACTAAAAACGTCTGACAATTGGTGGCACATACCACTGATATAATATTTTCACTCGATAAGAAAATACACTGATAAAAGTTGTATTCAATAAAATCGGCTAATTGGATGGTGTTATATAAAGATAAATTTCAGTCTTATTCAATTTAAAACCAGATTACCTGATGTTAACTTCAAAATGAACATTTTTAATTTTTTTAAAAAAAAAAAAAACCATTCCTATATATTAATTGTTTTCAAAATTGTAGTTTTATTTAAAAATATTTATATCATGTACCTAAAATTGTTTTTGTTACTTCAATAAGTGGTAACAAAATACACTAGAGTTTCATTGATGCTCACCATTGTATTATTATGTTTAACATTTGCTTATGATATTATTATAAATTTTAGAAAAGCAATCTTAATCTTAATAATCATCCAGTTGTAAATGATGTTATTGAATATAAAACAAATGAAGTTAATAATATGGTAGCCAATATTGATACATCTAAATTACCAGACTGTCCAGATTCATGCATTAATGGTATGAATATAGATTTCGAAAGTTAAGTTTATTAATATAATATATTGTTATTTTATTTTATTTTATTATAATAGGTTTAAAATACTAATGAGTTCCATATTTTTAAAAATGAATCATTGGTTGAATTTTGTTATGGCACAAATATTGATTATGTATATATTAGAAGTTATGAACAAAAACAAAAATATTTCAAAGAAATGAAACAATTTTATGTTTATTGTGAGAAAAGTATGAAGTTGTATTATGTTTTAGATCAATAACTATAATGGGTTAATAAATAACAATAATAACAATATGTATACAAAAAAATATAGTATGTTTGGTTGCCGGTTTTAATTTTTAGATATTTTTTGTTTAACTTAGTAACAGAAAAGAATATGACATAAATGATAATTTTAAAAAATATACAATTTTTTTATTTTTAATATTTATATTTGACTAAAAACATTTTAAATTAAATGTTCTACATTTTTAGTTTTGAGATATATGTGTGTGTGTGTGTGTGTGTGTGTGTATATATTAAGCATATAAAATGGTTTAATTATAAATATACTTAAATATTATTTACCTTAGTATAATTGTATTAGTTATACTATAGCATCGATTTTAGAAGATACAATTATACCTTACCATTGTTAAAATTATTGGCTCTAATTTTAACTAATTTAATTAATATTGACTAATTAGCTGGAGCCACTCATTTTAAAATCAATAATTTTAGTCCATTTTTTATAATATCAATGTACTCTATTATATTAACCTAACCTAATGTTGAACTTTTATACTTTGGAACAATGTGGCTTTATTAATTGGCCATTTATTAACGGAGTTTCAAATTCCCTGTTCTTATTTATACATAATAAAACAATTAAAAGATCTTTTGCTATTTTACTTCCATGACAAATTTCATTTTTTAAACCCAATGTTTTATCATAAAGTGGTCAAAAAAATAAACATGTATTTTGAGGATTTATGAGAGATAATTTTTGATTTTGGTACCAGTTTTTAGTGTCAATGTCCACTATTAGAAGTGTCCACTAGAAGTTATAACTCCTATTATGTATATACATTTTTGCCGGAGAATTTAAAAGTTTCCATTATTGGGAAAGGGTTCACTACTGAGAGGTGTCCATTGTCAGAGGTTTCACTGTACTGATAATTTATATCTTAACAGTTCTTTATATATACTTGTATTACAGAAGAAAATTTAAAAGTAAAACAGACATAAAAACTGGAGATATGGTTGCAGCATTAATGACTCATTATAATGAAGTACACAGAGCTGTAATATTACATGATGTTTTTAAATACAGACTTGGTCATTGTATCTTTGCTTTTTTATTGATATTGGTTTGAAAGAGTATGTAAAATCTAATCATATTTTTTATTTATTGGAAGAATCTCAAAATGTAAGTTGTTTTTTATTTTTTAATTTAATTATAATATATTTGTGTTACATAAATATAATATTTATTTAGGTTCCTTATTTAGCACATAAAGTGGGATTGAAGAATCTCCCATTTAATAATACTATGCAATTGAAGTATTTGAAAAGCTATTTTGACGAATTGTATTTACAACCTTTGATAATAGTAATTTATAATTATTAAAATTCTCTATTAATTACTTTTTTAAGTACATATACTTATAATTGTTTTTATATTAATATATTTTTAGGAGTTTGAGGAATGTAATCCTAATGGATTGAATAATGTTGTCTTAAAAATAAATTAAATAACATGAATATTTACTTTGAAGCAAAAGAATTTTTAAAAAAAAAAATTTCAAATTTTCAATTAGATAACGAAGGTATAATAATGATAACTATGATAATTAATTTTTAATGACATTTTTCTAAACTGAAAATTTACTTTGATTTTTTAGAAATTAATTCAAAAATAAGTGATTATTTGAATTATAACGATGTATTTAGAAATGGTACAATAGTAATTATTACTAATTTTGACTCTGTGAATCAAATTTTTGTCCGTATAAATACATCTGAACTACAAGAATATTATAATCAGATAACCAAAGATGTTCATCAGTTTTATGAAAATAATAAAAGTATTTAATTCGTTTATTTTCTGTATTAATAATTTATAATATTTCATTTTAATATAGCTTTATTGTCTGATGAATCATATTTTGTCATATAATTAGTTAATATATTTATAGCCCCACAGAATCTTTAAAATAAAAATATTATGATAATAAAAAAATAATAAAAAATTATGATATACTTTATTAAAAACATGTAAAAGTTAATTTGTATTTATGTGAATAGGTGTATACAACAGAAAATCTCCAAGAATAAATGAAAGAGTTGCTGTTTATTCCTCATTAAAGAAAAGATTTGCACGTGCATCTGTTATTAAAAAAATTAATGAAACAACATATTCAGTATATTTTATAGATTATGGTTGTAAAGAGTGTATTTCCACAAACAATATTTTTGTGTTGCCATATTTATTTAGACATGTATGAATATTTAGTCTTACCATTCTATAATATATAAAGAAAAATGTATTATAAATTAATATACATATTCATGTGTATGTGTGTGTGTGTGTGTGTGTGTACATAAGCGTCCGGAAGGCACAGGGTGTAATTATTTGTAATTATGTACATTATAAATGGCATGGTGTTATAATGTGGTATTTAATAAATGGGGCCCTATAATTTAAGTCTTAAGGGACCTATATTTTAATTGATGTTGCTCAAATTAATGTAATTTATTCTAAAATATTTGGTATAAAATAAATAATGTTTTTTAATCGAAAAAATTAAAATACATTTTCTACATTTTTGTGTAAACACTTATTATAATAATATAACAGCTAAAATTGACTTATATAAGTATAAATCATAAATAGTTGATGGTATCTGAGAAAAATGTATGAAATTTAAAGAAAACATATTCATTAGGACTAATATACTTCAATATTAATTAAAAAATTAGTCATGTTTACTTAATTATTTACACATTATAATTTATTAAATATACCTGTACGTTTTGTTAAGATAAGGTCAAAAAGTATTATAAGGGCACTCTGAAATAAATGTCTGCACATACTTATGTTTACGTGCTTGTATGTGTCTGTGTGATTGTGGGTGTGTATATATGTATATAGTGTTATATTTTATACTTTTAATGTAAAAAAAAAATTATTTACTTATCTTTTTTTTTTTTGTAGTTACCACAATCGGTATTCAAAATTGGATTAAATGGTACCTTATCTACAAGTAAAATTGATAAATCTTTCGAATACTTCAATCAATTAATACAATTATCTGTTCCATTAATTGCAGTAAGTAATTTTTCTATAATTAATAAATACATTTGTTTCATATAACTCTTAATAATTATTTTGATATTTTAATCAAATTTAAACATTACTAACTATATATACAATATATTGTTAATTTCTAATTTTTTTTTATATTGCATTCACATGATAATACTACTGTTTTCATTTCCTTATGTATTAACAATACTCCAATTAGATATAAAATATTTTTTATATATTTTATATTTAAGTATTATATTAGGTACTGAATACTAGTAACCTTAATTAATTTAATTAAGTACGCTATTAATTTATTTTACAAAATAAAGTTATTTTATAATTCCTAGTATTTTTTAGTAATTCTTAATTGTACACATACTGAAATATTATTCGTATATTTATATGTTATTAATTTTTGTATCATAACCTTTCATGGTTGTTACTAAAATAAAATAATAAATGTAATATACTTAACATTAATAATTATGTATTAATGTATTGTAGTTTGTCAGAACATTATTTTGTGGTAATATTAGTATAATTTTTTTTATTTAAACCAGGTATTTGATGAAGAAGATCCTCTTGGGTTTCAAAATGTTTGTTTAAAAATTGCATCAAATGGAGTTGATATTTGTGAAGAAATTTCCAAGTTACCTGAGTTATAATTAGGTTTTATTAACTTAACTATTTTTTTTTTTTTTTTTTTAATTATAATTTTTTACAAAATAAGTATACATTTTAACTATTTAATAATATTTAATAACCATAATATACATGTTTAAAATTTAAATATTGCATGCAGAAGACACTTGTAACAATTTTTTTTATTTTTCCAATCAAGTATTATAATTATTATTAATTAATAAGTAAGTAAAATGAATGTTAAATATTATAATAATTCTACATATATTTGTTTAATCTTAATAAAATATAATTATATTTTTAAAATAAATAATTCAATTGTAATCTTGTAATTAAAATTATTTGGTATTAAATTTTAAGTCCGTCAAGGAATGTATTAGTTTTTTCAACATTTTTTTTCCGTCATTTAATTTCTGATAATAGTTCTGAATCCAAGATTAAATATGGATTATTACAGATCAATTATTTATACAGAAAATAATACTTTTAAATTTAAATTGTACTTACATATTATGAAGATATTAGTTGGCCCATTAATTATTGAATAATCTATAATTAATATTTACCCTTATTCAGTAGTGTAGATAAGGGGGTTTTGGAAGTTCAACCATAATTCAGTTCACATCATAATTGTGTTATAAGTAAATGTATAGTGTTATGAAAATATTTAAGATATTTAGGCCGCAAAGTTTTGAAATTGCCTGACCACATTTTACAAACTTTGGTGCCACTGACCAAAGGGTTGAATTACATTGCTGTATAGAGTAAAATAAGTCATTTAAATGACAGTTTTAAAAGACTTGTCTCAAGAAAATAACTACATTGAACTTAAACAACGAATTTCTATTATTATTAAAACTATAATTGAACGAACAGAATCTTTAGAAAATATTTTTATAAGTGATGATTTTCTTCTTCAAAAAAAATAATGCGGAATTTTTTTTTTTTTTTTCTAAGTATTAGGTTAGGTCAGCCGTGAGAATGGAGTTGATAATGGAATGAATAATAGGTGTGGAGCGAGAGTTGAGAAGAAGTTTGGAATCGGGAGTTAAGTAGCCTAGAGATGAAAATAATGAGAAAAGGGTCAGTACACGAGGAAAGAGTAGGGCAGTCAAAAATGATATGTTCAAAGTCGCAATTGGAATGAAACTGGTGTAGAGTGCAAAGTGGAGAGTAATTGAGGTCAAGTTTGAAGGAATGGTGGGGTAATAAACTAAGTCCTAAACGAAGATGGGTGAAGCACACGATTTAGTGCCTAGATAGGTCTAAGTTTTTGAACCATGGATGGGAAGGAATAGTAGAGACGATATTACGATGCCATGTCGTGAAGTTCGGTGGGAGAGATTCCCAGTTGGATTGCCAGGCGTTACGTAGTAATTTACGGTGGATAGGTAGAAAATCGGAGGAGGGTAATTTAAAAGAAGAAAGATTGATGTGGAAATTGATGGAAAATGCTAAGTGGTCAGCTCGTTCATTGCCAGAGATACCAACATGAGATAACCAACATGGCTTGGTACCCAAAGAAAACTAACAATGTTTCCCACTAGGCTGAGGCGATAAATTAAGGATTTTATAATAAGAACGAGGGGGGACAAGAAGGAGTTAAACGAGTCAGATGATATAGCGAAGAGGCAAGATTGTGAATCGGAAACTATAAGAAAGGAACGAGAATCGAGAGAAAAAGTGAATTGTAGGGCACTTATTATGGCGTATCATTCTGTAGTGAACGATGTAGCATGAGCATCAAGTTTGCTAGCAAAAGAAATGTTAAACGCCGGGATAAAAAAGGAGAAACCGGCGGAATTGGGTGAAACAGAGCCATCTATAAAGATTAGAATAGAACTAGGAAAGTTATATAGTATGAATTCATTAAATAATGAATTTACCAGGGATTGAGGAAGGCGAGGTAATTCTTTCGGAGCATAACCAAGAAAGTTGGGAGAAATGGTAACTTCGGGGGTAAATATAAGAGCCGGGTATAGAGTGTCATAAATTTGTAGCCGGAGTCTGGAGCGATAAGTGAGTGGAGAAAAAACAGAGAATGAGAAAGCGACTGAAGCAAAAATAGGGAGAGTTTTTAGAACATAGATCCACATATTTTTAATGGAAACAAACATTAAGAAAAGAGTATAATTGTCAGATGATAAGCATTTGAGTAAAAATTTACCTGCTAAACGACGACTTCTAAGTTCAAGAGGGGGACAAGAGCATTCTTGACGCAAACCGGGTAGTATCGTCTCGGGTGCCGGTCAAAGTTGGAGATACCTACGATACTTATTTAACAACAAAAAACGTATATTAAATATAATAATAATAATAATAATAATAACAATGACTATTACTTGATCGCACAAAACAATAGACTAATAAAAATAACAGTTGCAACAAAAATAGTAACGATATAAAATTCATGAAAATATGAAACGATGCACGTAATGTGATGGTCGAAACAGCACAGACCGTTTTTACGTTTGGTAGGTGCGTTGTCACCGGTTCCCGCAAAAGCCCCCCCCCCCTCTGCACGGTGTACGAGGTAGGTGAGGTATAGCCGGGTCGATGTTATCGTTGCTCCGGGTTGTGGCTGGGTAAGAGAGCGGGCGTGATCCTCGATAGTGGAGTACCTCCACCTACCGGGACCGCGTCATCCTACATCAAGACATGTTAACGGGGAGGAGCTGATGGCCCCAATTTTGGAGCGTAGGCAAGATGCTATGATAGAATTGAATTTTTTCCTGTGAGTATGAGAAGCGGAAGCAAAAAGGAAGGAGCCGTAGTCTGCCTTGGATCTGATGACGGAATTGTAAATTTCTAAAAGGCAAGATGGATGAGAACCCCAACTAGTGCCAGCTGTAGCCCGCAGGAGGTTGGAAGAGCGTGAAATTATACCTTTTAAATATTGATAGTGTGAGACCCATCTCAGTTTTGAATCAAGCTTAAGGCCAAGGTAGGTGACTGTAGAAGGTTGAACGATTTGACCATCAAGGATTATATAATGAAGTTCTGTAATTCGATGACGAGTAAAATCACGAAATGGTTTTTCTCAGGAACAATGGTGAAGTGCGCTGTAGTTAGAGAAGTTGAAAGTGTTTTTAGAGCATCATTTAATATATCAGAAGATTTTAAGAGAGATTTATTGGAAAAAAATAAAACTATGTCATCTGCATATAAAAGGACCTGGAAATTAGGAGAGGCTAGGGATGGACATATAAATATTAAAAAGTAGTGGACTAAGACAAGTATCTTGAGGTAGATTTCTGTACGTTGATCTGTTTAAAATGATACCGGAAGGGGATGAGATTTTGAGAAATCGTGGTGAAAAAAGTGACAGTAAAATTACAGACAGAATGAGAGATATGTAAAGAAGCAAGGTGAGACACGAGAGTAGGGATGTACACGGAATCGAAGGCTCCCTTAACGTCCACAAATTCAGCGCATAAAAACTCTTTTTTACAAAAATAATTATAAACAGAGCCAACGAAAGAAGATATACACTCCATGGTGCCCAAACCACGACGGAAACCGAAAAGATTGTTGGGAATGAGGTAATTTTTTTCCAAAAACCAGTCTAGACGAATTTTAATAATATATTCTACTGTCTTGCATAAAGCGGAAGATAAAGCAATAGGTCTGTAGGCTGTGGGGGTGGTATTGGGCTTAGAAATAGGAATAACGTGAAATTCTTTCCAAGATTCAGGGATCTTCCCAGAGATCCAGATATTGTTAAGAATCAATAGAAGATATTCTGTAGCTTTTTGAGATATATTTTTAAGTAATAAACAAGATATACCATCAAGGCCTGAAGCAATTGAGGAGCAGGAAAAAATTGCCGAGGTTAGTTATTTAAAGCTAAAAGGCGCAGAAAGAATATGTGACCAAGGGTCAGAGCTATTTGAAGACGAAAGATAGGATGGCCCGGATTCGCAACTGGAGGAAATATATGGAGGAGCTACTTTATCACAGAAAGATGGGAACCACTCTTCATTCAAAGACGGAGAAGTACGGTTCATGCAACGTTTAAATTTTTTTTGCAGTGGACCAAATGTTTTGAATAGGAGTTGAATGATTGAGAGTGGAACAGAAATTGAACCAAGAATTTTTTCTTGCAGTTTTGAGAGTATGTTTGGTCTTAGCGCTGGCGTTTTGGTAGGAGAAAAAGTCAGAAGTGGAGCCGGAAGATCTAAACTTCCTAAAAGCTGCTGAACGATTTTTAATTGCTTCGGAGCAAGAAGAGTCCCACCAAATTGGAGAGGTAGAAGGAAATCTACTGGAAGAACATTTCGAAGCGGCAATCAAAAGGTGAACAAATTTATTATATTTGTCTATTGGGGACTTAGAAGGAACAGAGGAGTCGATGAGTAAATCAAGATGTGAGGAGAACAGGGACCAGTCGGCCTTGGTGAAATTAGGTTTTGGAGGAGTAGCGTCAGCTAAAGGTGGGAGTGATGAGTGATTTAAGTGTTCTATTATCAGAGGGAAGTAGTCGCTACCATAGGGCTCATTGAAAGGGGACCAGGATAGGGACCAATAAAAAAAATTGGCTGAAATGGTTAAGTCAACCGAAGTGTTGGAAAAAGGGGGGCGATTTACGCGCGTGGGGGCACCGTTGTTAAGACAGCTTAGGTTCAGGCTACTAAAGGAAGAAAATATACAATTACCGTGATGATTTTGACCACTATTGCTATCCCAGGAAGGGTGACGAGCATTCACGTCACCACCAAGGATGGAGTAAGGACCGATTAACTCAAAAATATTATTAAGAATAGAGATAAGTTTAAGGAAGGAGGGATGTACAAGGACCATAATTTAAGAGAGTGATCTGTATTGATAAATACCTCAATACCAACTAAATCAATAGCTTGGCATGATAGGTTATTTTTAATTGAGTTATCAATGGGAATCTCTTTAATGTGAATGGAATTATGGGCAGCTATAGCCACTCCGCCATAGCCGTTGTAACGATCAGAGCGAATAAGATTGAAATTAGGTAACTAAAGAGTTTGTCCTGGCCGTAACCAGGTTTCAGAGAGAAGAGCAAGAGAGCATTCTTCGGAGTGAAAAATCGAAGCGAGGTCTAAGGAGCGGGAACGTATACTTCTAACATTGCATTGTAAGATTTTATAATAGTCTGTTGAATTTTTTGAAAAATGAGATTGACTTGAACGAATCTTAGTACGTCTCATCGTCATCAGAACAAGGAGATAAGAATTTAAGAAGTGCAGACCCAATTAGTGATTTAAGAGAAGATGGAGAAATAATTTGAGTGTTAGAGGATTGTAAAATTGCGGAGCATAACTGTTCGGCGAGGGAAACGATGAAAAATATCCAAAAAGTAACCAATAAGAATTAAATATAAATGTTTAAAAAAAAATTAAAAAAAGAACCGGATGGGCCTCGCTCTGCTGTTCACTTGGGGGTGAAGTGCAACTCTTCATAGGATAGGTCATTATAATGGATTTGTTAGATTTGAATTCAATGATAGGTATCATTGTATACGAAAAACGATTCTGAACGGAGATGATATGTTAGTCTAGAATATCTTCTTCTTCTTCTTCTTCTTCTACTTCGCCTTCCTCCCAACTATATGGGGTCGGCCACCCTTGTCCTACACCTCCACTTTACTCGGTCAATCACATCTCTGCATACACCGACAGCCCTCATGTCATTCTCCAAAGTCTCCAACCATCTCTTTTTTGGTCTTCCTCTTCCTCTTTTCCCTTCAACGTCCATCTTCATAACCACTCTTACTGCATTCGTTTCCTCTCGCCTCATCACATGCCCAAACCATCTCAGCCTATTTTCTCTCATCTTGTCCACAATTGGCGCTACACCAACACTACCTCTCACGTATTCATTCCTTATTCTATCTTCTCTTGTCACTCCACTCAACCATCTCAGCATTCTCATTTCCGCGACACTCATACTTTGTTCTATTCTCCTGTTAACCGCCCAACACTCTGAACCATACAGCATAGTTGGTCTCACTACACTTTTATAAAATTTACCTTTCAGCCTAATTGGAATTCTCTTATCGCATAACACGCCCGATGCTTCTCTCCATTTCATCCACCCACACTTAATCCTATGTTTTACATCAATGTCAAAGCCCCCGTCCTTTTGAACAAAAGATCCTAAATATTTAAAGCTCTCAACTTCACCTATCACATCACCATCTATTGTCAGTTGTCTCATCATTCCTTCAACTTCTTGGTCGCTATGTCCAAAATCATACTCAATATACTCAGTTTTATTTCTACAAATTCTCAATCTCTTTTCTTCGAGGGCTAACCTCCACTCATTTAACCTATTATTGACAACTTCTAGGTTTTCTCCTATCAGAACTATATCATCCTCAAACATCATACACCATGGTATCTCACCCTGTATCTCCTTTGAAACCTCATCCATTACCACTGAGAACAGGTAGGGGCTTAGAGCTGACCCCTGGTGCACACCTACTCCTATACTGAAACCTTCTGATACTCCACACCGACTCTTGACACTAGTACTCGACCCTTCATACATATCCTGGATCAAATTAACATACAGTTTTGGAACATTTTTTCTCATTAATGCCCACCTTAAAACTTCCCTTGGCACCCTGTCATACGCCTTTTCTAAATCTATAAACACCATGCATAGTTTTTTATTCTTTTCTCTGTACTTCTCTACTAATTGCCTAACACAAAATAATGGCTCCATTGTCGATTTTCCTGGCATAAAACCAAACTGGTTTTCTAGAATGTTAGTCTAGAATATAATACAATAATATTTATAAATATTGTAATAAGTATATTTTATTTTGAAACGAAAAATTTACAAAAATCGAAAATTTAAACTGTCTATAAATAAGTCAATATATGTCAAAATACTTAAAATATTTAAATTTCAAACAGTCATAAAATTTTTTTAAAGATTTTTGAAGAGTAGCTTATAGATAACCTAGTGTTAAAATTTTGAACCTTAAGTATGAACAGAAAAAATTTTATGAATTTTTATCTACAAAATAACTTGCAAATTTTCGTGATTTTTACACATTTTATACAAATTTGAGCTTTAAGAGCTTATAAAAAAAATTTGAGTAAACCGATCACCGATATTTTTTAGTTACGATAATTTTAACCTATGGATTTTAATAATTTTTGAATGACATTAAGAACTACTTCTGTGGAATCTTCAATTAAATTTTCAAGTATTTTGTAGGAGCCAAATTTTTTTTATCACCGATTATACAAATAAAATGTAAAAAAATCGAATATTTTAAATGCCTATAAGTGGCTTAAAAATCAATATAATATTTTGAAAAAATATTACATAAAAGAAATACCAATCTTAACAGCTGGTAGAAATTTAAAAATCTGCGACTTATACTTTTTGAATTATAACAAATATTAAAAATCGTTCGAGAATAAATCGTTATTTTATGCAATTTCGTAAATATTTAAATTTCAAACAGTCATAAAATGTTTTCCTCTAAATCCGGAAGAAATTTTTTTAAACATTTTTGAAGAGTAGCTTATAGATAACCTAGTGTTAAAATTTTGAACCTTAAGTATGAACAGAAAAAATTTTATGAATTTTCATCTACAAAATAACTTTCAAATTTTCGCAGTTTTTACATATTTCGTATAAATTGGAACTTTTAGCACTTATAAAAAAAATTGTGACTTACGATTTTAGATTATTTTTTATCAGTTAAGGAACAACTTATAAGAAACCTTGTATTCAGTTTTCAAGATTTTCTGGCCGGCCAAAAAAATGTTATCGTTATTTTAAAAAAAAAAAATACTTAAAAAAATGGAAAATTTCAATTGTCTATAAATAGCTCAATAAAAGTCAAAATACTTTGAAAATTCAATGGTGTATAGACAACGCTAATCTAAACATTTGGTGAAAATTTCAAGTATTTACATCGATTAGTTTTTGAGTTATAGCAAAATAAAAAATTTGATTTTGTCGAAAATTGGTTTTGCGTAAAAACTCCCGTTTTTTCCAAAATTTTTTATGGTTTTTCCCGTCGCATTTAAAAAATATTGAAAATTTTTTACTTTTGACCAAAGTACCAACTAGATTCACTTTCCTTTCAGAAAAGTTGCTACATAAGCAAATCGAAGCATTTTTACTGCCAAAAAAGGTGTCGTCAGACACATAAAAAAAATAAAAAATAAAAAAAAACACACATCATTGTAAAACCAATAGATTCCATCACTCCGTTCAGAATCTAAAAATGTATTATTTAATAAAATTGACATGGTTCTTATTCTGTCAATATTGAACTTAGAGCCATAGTTGATATATGAAAATTACTTAAAAAATATAGGCCTATCCGAATATGGTGTTCAAAATAGGTGTTGCTATTTAAAAAAGAGTTTTTACTGCGCATGCGTAGACCAAATTCTCAAAAAAATTTGAAATTTATCGAAAAGTGTGTATTCATATACCATTAGTTTATAAAAAAAAAATCGATTTATTCCAAAAAAATCCAGCCGAGAAATTCAGTGTTCCCTAAATCGGTGAACACACTGTACATAGTTATAAAATAAAAAAAATTGTATACTAATATTACTAATGGCATTGATTTTATAATATACTATTATAAAATATATATAAATATATATTAATAAATATATTATAAAGTATATATAAAATCAATGCTAATAGCAATCATGTCTTTATTTTTTATCAATTAACCTATAAATATAATCTATATATAGTTATGTGCTACATATGATGACAAGGACGGCAGACATAAAATGTGGTACTTCATTGCAGACTCGTATGCAATATGGAATTTTTGAAGAAAGTTCCAACAAGTGATTAAGCCTATTAGTGGATTGAGAACTTTGTAATTAAATGATAAATAACATCTTTTAATTCTTATTTCAAACCTCACCAACCGACTTTTTACATGCATTCATCCCTGATTAACACTATTTGAGTTATGAAACATTAATTTTGATATGTTCGTTAATTTATTAAAATCAAGTACATTTTAACATCCTAAAATAGAATTTGCAGCTTTAATATCCGTTTGTTCATAAGCAACCATGCACACTCTTCTGGGTCAGAAGATTTTTTCAGAGCGCATAATATGGACAAAGTTTGAAAATCAACACTTTTGGGAAAGAAAAACTAACAACAGTTTTTGTACATACGATCTACGTTTACGGCTTGATATATTGTGACAAGAATTATACAATTATTAAATGCTTTTCATTTTTATTAAACACGTCATTATGAAGTTTTCAACATAAAATAAAAAAAAAAATTGAGAAACCTATAATTTTCTAGGTAATAAAAATTAATATCCTTAATGGAATTCTAAATTATCAATGTTAAACCATCGATTATAACATAATTAATTAGTATTAATTAAATTGATAAACACATGTAAGACTACTTGTAATACCATCATACAACATAGGTTAGTCGTAGGTAAGTTATAGTACCTATAATTTATTTGGTGTCGAGGTGACAGGTGGTGTCGTATTATATACATGATTATGAGATACTTATATCACTACATATCACTGTATAATGATTTTTAACTGTTTCAACAATTAAATAAATAAACAACTAAAAATACACGTGTTGGAACAACCGTCTGATAGTTTGAGTTTGCGTTTAGGGTGTGTTGGAACTGAAAAATTATACTGCGCATGCTCCCGCCAGTTCTATGATAGTTTGACCGCGTGTTGGAACAATATGTTGCTTTTCGTTATCATTCAATGCTTATCATTCAACAAATAATAACATTTTTTTGTTGCAGAAATCTATTATTTTATGTTAATCAAGTGTTATTTTAATATTTTATACATTTTCATCTGCTGTGTTTTTAATATTCAAGAAATAGTTTATACATTTTTTGTAAAAGCTGGAAAAGGTTAGGTTAATTATATAGTTGTAGATTGTAGTGATATTTTAGGTTGTGGTTTTAAATAAATATTTAAATATTTTATAATTGACTTAGTTATGAATTTATATTTTATCATAACTATTTTTCTTTTCCAATGCTTTTAAAAATGTTGAAAAGTATTTTATTGTTTTACTTGTATGTAATAATATATTTTTCGAGTGTAATTCAACAGCTTCATTAATATAATTAATTAAAAACTTAAATTGTTAACACATAACTCTTATGTATTTATTTACAACTATGGAATAACATTTTTTAGCTTCTGTAGTAGTATTAGTAAACCCACTGTTATTGAAAATTATTTTAACTACTCAAAATCATTTAATTAAAAATTGTTACTATTATATTAGAAATTTTTCAACGTTTAATAAAAATACTGCACCTATAAGATTTTTATAATTATGTTAATGTAGTTATTGTATTTCTATAATTTGTGTACTTACACACGAACTATTAATTATTTATGAAAATCTAATAGAATTTTTGTAGAAAATTAGTTTCCTAGAATAGCTGTAAGAATTAAATTATATAATTAAGTTGTATATACCAATACTTACTATAGTTTTAGTAGTATTTTGTTGGTTTTTTTAGTTTACATGTATTATTATCATTATTAGGTATATTTAAGTTACAATCTTTATGAATACTATCAAATTGTAGATAGTTTTATAGTATTAATGCAGGGCTGATGAGAAGATGGGGCAGTGAGGACTAGAGCTCCGAAACCCATACCTCCGAGAGGGCCAGTCGACTCAGTCTCATATATATAAAACTATTTTATAATCTCATTAGCCATAGCATAAAATGCAAATTTGAATATTTGTACTATACTAAATTATTAACAAGTAGTATTTATATCAAGACCAAAAAAGTGTAAGGTCAGCCGATCAGTCCAAGGGTTCTCAAAAGTTCTCATCCAACCTTTAGAAATGTTCATATTTGTACTGTACAAGATGAAAGTATAATATTTTATAAACATATGTTACAGGTTGATAATGAAAACAATTTGAACAGTTTTGACGGAAAATAAAAAGATGAGTTTAAATAACTTTACCTCAAGTTCTTCTGAACATTTGAAAAGTTGTTCAAGTCCTAACGAAAAAAATAGTCTTGAGATATCATCTGTAATCGACTTATCAAATGATACTTCTAAAACTAAAGATGTTGTTGATAATAATCAAATAAATGAGGAAGAGTGTAAATTTATAATAAATGTATTAAAGTCAAATGATGTTGATTTACATAGCCAAAATGAACTAATGCTATTAAACATAGTGAAGAAATATGAGAAAGATATTTTACCATCAAATAATGAAAATATGGAATTAAATACCCAAACATGTATGGATCTGCTTTTGCACAAAGCTACTATAGATCTGCAAAAACATGAAGATGTTTCTAAAAATCAGACTATTGAACTTATGGATTCAGATGATATCATTATATCTACACCACCATCTAAATTTAAAGAAATAAATTCAAAAGAAAGTAATGAAAATGTTATTACTGTTAAAAATAATCAAGATGAAGATCCAGATTTAATTACTTTTAAAAATATGTGTAATGCACTATTAAGAATTGCATCAGATGATAATGTGATACCTAACAGTAATTTAATTACTAAGAAAAATAATCAAGAAAACCTCCCTGTTTTTAAACCAGTGAATGCAGATGTATTAATTTGTGAAAATAATATGGATTGTGTACCAGGCACAAGTAAATTAAATTCAGATATCTGTTATAAACTTAATTATGATAGTTCAGAAATTGTGTCAAGTAAAAAACGTAAATTTAAAAATTTGATGTTAGATTCATCTGAGGAAAGTTCACCTGAACATTTGAACAAATTATCTCAAAAACAATATAGTTTGAATAAAAAATTTAAATTTTATTCTTCAACAAATATTTTAATAAATAATACTGAATACCATTCAGATAATATTGTAATTTCAAAACAAGTTAATGATTCAAAAAAAAAAATAAATACATTTGTAAGAAAAGAAGAAACTGGATATTTTTACTGTGCACCTGATGGAAAAATTCATCAAGACATGTTGGCTTTTATTAGTAAACAAAAATATGGTTGCTAAAAAAAAAGTATTGATAAATAACATTTCATTTATGATTATGATTATTATAATGTATAGTTAAACAAATAAAAATTGTTATAACAGTAAAATGGTAAGAGTTGATTTCTAATTTTATTATTATAAATATATTTATGTAATTAGATAAATTTGAGTGACATAAACTTCACAAATTAACTATTTTAATTTATTAAATTGCATTAATTTAAATATGTCTTGAATTTTCTGAAATCGCGGATAAAATTAATTGTTTAAATTTTCTGTGACTTAATGTAAATTTTCCCTGCTTTAGTCATACAAAATAAAATAAAAACAATTGAGCGTTGTAAATTTTTATTAGTTTGAAACCAATCGTTAACCAAGTATTACGAATTAATGGGTTAGTTTTTCACTAACATAACACAGCCATTGTTGTATTGCCTCAAACAGACCAGTAAAAGGTTTAAGTAGTACAAATATTAGAAATAAATTTAAAAAAAAAAAATGTATTGCCATATATCCTATATATTATCATATATAAGATAATGAGCGAATGCAACAAGACATTTTTGTGCTAGTTATATTAAAAAGAAAATTTGATACATATCTAATATCTATTGAACGTTTCCCCATCGTGGCTAGAGATTATAAATATGTATAAATCACCTAATATAACCATTATAGTCAATCATCATGATATCTATGATCACAGTCACAGCCATATAAACCAATTCTTGTGAATATGTTGATCAAAAGAGAGCGCCACAATGCAGTCAGATTCACCGTAAGCACTTACTTGGTCTCTCTTTACCAATACATTATCATACGTCGTCATGGAACCCTACTGTCTTTAATCGTGGTATCAATTAAAGGTAAACTTGTAACACTGATATATAATACAACTTTATATCTGTGACTTATAAATTGTCTTTGATAAGTCATATCAATATGATTTGTTATTAAAATGTTTGTGTTTTGTTAACTGTAACTACTAACTGCGTTACTGAATTTTTAAATTTTTTAATGTAATATTCAATTTTAAATTAATACTTATCGTATGTATAAAAAAAAAAGAATCACCCTAAATTTTCTATTTCTTAATGTTATTCGATCTATGTAATTAATATAATATACCTTAATATCTAAATTATCTGAAACATCAAAGTGTATATATTTGTTTTATTATTGAAATGGATCAAAAATATATCAAATTAGATGACAGTGTTTTAAATCAAATTCTCAAAACCGAAACTGATTTACGTGACTATTCTCAGCAAGTAGAATCTGCTTTGAAAAACCATGAGAACCTTGCTATTGATAAATACATTAAGTCAGGTGAACACATTGTGACCTTGCATAAACATTTAAATGATTGTGAAAATGTGTTAGAACATACAGAGTCTGTTTTGTTTACATTTCAAGAAGAGTTACAAAATATTACAAATGAAATCACTAGGCTGCAACAGAGATCAATATTTATGGCTCAACAACTCTGTAATCGACAATCGGTTAAAGGGCTTATGCATCAATTTATTGAAGATGTTATTGTATCAGAAACATTGATATCAGTCATAACCACTTGTTCTGTGACTGATGAAAAGTTTTCAACGCATTTGTCAGTATTAAATTATAAAATATTGTTTGTTGATGAACAAAATTTCAAAGATATTAAATCTCAAAATGATGTGAAAGATGTGATTGAAAAATTGAAAATTACTGCTATAACAAAAATTAGACATTTTATAATGGATCAGATTAATAAATTTAAAAAACCTACCACCAATTATCATATACCTCAGAACACTTTATTTGAGTATAAATTTTTATTTGAATTCTTGCTTAACCATGATTCAATATCTGTACAAGAGATATATAATGACTATGTTGATGCTATGAGTAAAGTTTATTTCACTTATTTTAAATCATACTTGAGTTATTTGCAGAAGTTTCAATTTGAAGAAGCAGCTACTAAAGATGATCTTTTAGCAGTTGAAGATCCAACTTCACGTTCATTATTTCAAAAATCGATGAAAAAAAATACGGTTTTTACAATTGGAAATAGAGCAGCTGTCCTTAATGAAATTGATAGCTCAATAATCATACCTCATCAAAATAATTTAACAAATTTATCATTTGAGACATTATTTAGATCAGTTCAGTATGCTCTTGTAGATAATGCTTGTCGAGAATATAAATTTGATTGTGAGTTTTTCAAAATAGATCAACCTACTGCTCAAGGACTTTTCTCTCAAATTATGGGTAAAACTTTAGGACTTTTGATTAAACATTTGGAAAACTATGTTGAAAACTGTTATGATGCATTAGCACTTTTTCTATGTGGACAGTTAAGTATGCGTTACCAAGTCCTTTGTCAACACCGTTTAGTTCCTGTACTTGCACAATATTGGGACACCATGCTTGCAATGATTGGAACCAGATTTCGATTTATACTTAAACGACATATTCAAAGTGTAAAAGATTATGATATATCAAAATTTAATAAAGAAAAAAAGCCTCATTTTATAATGAGAAGATATGCTGAACTCGTTTCAGCCATAGTTTCGCATAGTGAAAACAATAAATGTGAACCTGAATTAATTTGTAGTCTAACTGAAGAAGTTCTAGGATTGGTTTTGCGTCTTGCTACCATGTTTAGTACTCGTAAGGATCGTTTGATATTTATGATTAATAATTATGATTTGGTATTAAGGATATTAATGGAACATGTAAGAGATAGCACATTTGAAGTGGATAGATTCAAAGAAGAGCTGTCTGCTAGAAGTAAAGATTATGTTGATGAAGTTCTTCATGTTTATTTTGGCGGAATGATGGAGTTTGTTACAGATGCTGAAAATGGTCGAGATACAGATGCAGAATCCAGACAATTAGGATTAGCCAAAACTTTTACATCTACTTGGAAAATGTCTCTAGAAGAGATTAACAAAGAGATATTGCCTTCATTTCCTAATCTGACTACAGGTGCTTCTTTATTACAGTTAGCATTTTCGCAGCTAATTGATTATTACCATAGATTTCAAAAAGTCTTATTAGCTTCAAATAAAGCTCAACTACCAAATATTCATGTAATAATGATAGAAATTAAGAAATATAAAACTAATTATTAAAATGTGTTTCTCTTATAATATTATACCACTGAATGGTAATATATTTTTTTTTGTATATTTTTGGGTACCTTTTTGCAATCATTATTTTTTTTTTTTTTCCATTTTCATTATTTATTATAGAAAATTGAAAATTCTACTTTTGTTATGATTTTTTAGTAAATTATGTAAAATTTAAGTCTACATTTATCAAACTTTACTTTATACTTGTTTATTTGTGTGTGTGTGTGTGTGTGTGTGTGTGTGTATGTATATATGTATGTGTATATTATGATTTACCTGTTTTAATTATATTTATTTGATATTTGTTATAGATGTTTTATGTATGTTGGTGTTGTGGTTTACTTTTGAAAAATATTATTTGAATGTTTAAATAAATTGTGAATTATGAATTACTTAAAATACATTGTGTTAATAATTTATGTAATACCTAAATTTAGTATCAGTGATCAGGCATTTGGAATATAAGATTAGTTTAAAACCAAACATCCTTTTATCTCACTTGTAAAATATATAAAAAAATAATAATTAAATCAAGTGACCTTTTTTAAATTTTTTTTTTTTGTATTTATACAGCTTTTAATTTCTTAATTATTACAGCTTAACATTTATTTATAAAAGAAAACGGAAACATATGAAAAAAATATACAAAAAATAAGAAATAAAAAGGAATAATTAACATAACAAACAATAAAGTTAAAGAAAAAACAAAGATAGATAAATAAATAAATAAAAAAAGAAAAATAAATAGTAAACTTTAAACTAAATTAGGAACCCAGCGGATTTTATAAAATTTAGAATACTTAAAATTACTGGAATGGAATTAGAATTGAGAATTAAAGGATCTACAGGATAAATGTTATGATGGTGAAGAAATATAAATAAACTGAGGCGAGAGTCTGCAAGCGTGTCATGCAATGTCATTAGGATATGCGAAAAATCGTACTTAACACTGCCATCATGCCGAGTACAGAAAGGAGAGTGGTTTATGATAAGTGAAATGCATGAGCCGGGAGAAGATTGTGACCAAACCTAAGACGCGAGAATTGAGCTATCTTCTGTTGCCTAGGTTTTAAAATTTTAAAGTTTTTTTTTCCATACCATTAACCAAATTATGAAGTTTGTACTAAATTAAAATTAACTAAACCTCTTACTATGATGTAGTGAATTGAGAATAATATAAATATTTAATAATTTTGTGGTGTTAACTTTAAAGGTAGCATGTTATTATTTAGAATGTTTTATACTTTCATTTTTGCTCATGTACTTGGTATCAGTGCCTAACTACTCTCCGTGGCGTCCTTTGCCAATTATATTTGACGCTTATTTTATACAATAAAAAAACCAATTTTAACTCAACTCGAACTTGCTCGCATCCTAATTCTGCTGCGCCCTTGGAGACTGCCCATACTGCTAGCCAATAGTTATGGCGCTGTTTGGTATTATGTTTAATGCTAGAGATGCTGAATATAAAATCAGATATCTATTTTATATTTTATACGATCTCTAGTTACAAACGTTATAGCCTTAAGCTATTGACTATAGAGAGTAAAGGGGTACGTGAATGAAAAAACGTTGAGAACCACTATACCATAAACCAAAGTTTATTGAATAAAAATAGATTAACCTCTTCCACAGACGAAGAACATATTCTGTGATAACATAGCTCTATGCAAGTACACGATTTTAATCACGGTAAATTATAATCTACCGTGATTTTAATTATAAAAGTTACCACACTGGTAACAGGCCATATTTCGAAAAATGGATAATAACAGTGGTTATTGATAACAAAATATGATTAATTTTTAATCACAACAACTAATTATACATTTGTATACTTACTAATTTAGTTGGATAATAATTCTTTTTTTTGTCTGCTCACATATTTAGCCAATAATCTTTAGTGAGTACTTAATAATTCTCAGAGTTACTCGGATAGTGTCAGAAAAATTTAATGTTGAACTACTTGTGTTTATATTTTGAATCTGATGTTTATTTATTATCTGTAATAACAATAATTATACATAATAAAACATAGACTTGTTTAGGTGTAAAATATGACCAGACATGCTAGGAACTGTACTGCGGGTGCTGTTTATACATATCATGAGAAACAAAAAGATGCATCTCAGTCTGGTTATGGTACACAAAATGAACGTGTTGGTAAAGATTCCATCAAGAGCTTTGACTGTTGTTCATTGACACTACAACCTTGTAGAACTCCAGTTGTGTCGTGAGTGTAAATAGCTAATAACAAAACTATATCTGTCTAATATGTGATATATTGAGGATAATTTATAGATTATTATTTTTTACAGCTTTTGTAATATAGTTGTATGGAATTAAAGCTGGTTTTATTAATCATATAAATATAAGTCATTTACTGATAAATTTAAAAATTGTAATTATATGTAATTGCTTGATTCATTCTTGAACAGCACCTGAGTTATTTTAGATTTATTTTATAATATCCTTTGTAAAAATCCTCATAAAAATATTTACGCAAACTATTATGGAGTATAATGAATATGTCTATTTCCATGATAGTTTTATTTACATATTGTCTTGATTTACTCTCTCACAAGATATCTTTGGTGTTTTAACTATAGAAATTTAATAATTGATGTAATATTTCAAGAATATTTACATGATTCATAATCATTTTTTTAAAATTAATTGATTATAAAAAGTATTGGTAGATAATATTTTAGAATTATCTAATATCACAAATGAATTAAATAATTATTTTAGCATGATATTGATTTGTGTGTATCATTTATAGTCCTGAAGGTCATTTATTTGATAAAGAAGCTTTATTGCAGTACATGATAACAAAAAAAACTGAGTACTATCGGAAATTGAAAGAGTATGAAAAGCAAAAACACAAGGAAGAAGAAGATTTAGCTGAATTAGGTAGAGCTGAACAGCAGTCTAAAGTCAATGATTTTCTTAAGAGAGAGAATATGGTGAAGAAACAAAATGACATTTATAAAATTAAATCTCAAAAAAGATCAGAAAAAAATGTATCATCCATTTCAAATATGGCTAACGGTTTGGATAAGCAGCTTCCTAGTTTTTGGGTTCCATCTGAAACTCCAGATGCTAAAAAAGCACCAATGCCAAAACCAGTAAGCAATGTTATATTTTCATCATAAATTATATAATGCTATTTATGAAATATTGTATAACTATAATTACTTACATCGAGTTCTGATTGATTTGACAATAAAAAAATTAATTTTTTTAAATTTATCTTTGTATTAAAAATATTCTTTGCTATCTGAATACATATTTATTATTAATATAATTTTGATGAATTAATAAAAGTAGAAAAAATTGTTTGTAGAATATGAAAAAATTAATAAACTAAGAGTAGTTTAATTGAATTTTTAGTTCATAAAAGGATTTTTTTTATTTATTCTATTATAGAAAACTTACACAAAGTAATTTTTTGCAAATAATCAACATTATTAAATATATAAATCATTCTGATATAACTATTAATTTGTATTTATTTTATCATGCTTTTAAGGATAAGACAATTTATTGTCCAATGAGTGGTAAACCATTGAAATTGAAAAACTTTGTGGAAGTTAAATGGACTCTAGTAAATGATCCAAGCGATAAAAAGTCTTTAGCGGTTCGTGAAAATCGTTACATGTGTGCAGTGACCCATGACATTTTAAGTAATGCTGTACCTGCAGCAGTTATTCGAACAACGTATGGACTATTCATAAATTGTTCATTAACTATGATGTTAAATCATGTTAACTCAAAATTTTCTTTTTTTTTTTAGTGGTCATGTAATAACCATGGAATGTTTTGAGAAGTTAATAAAAAAAGATTGGCTGCATCCTTTAAATGGTCAAAAATTAACAGAAAAAGATATAATACCATTACAGAGAGTATGGATAATTTATTATAAAATTATTTTATTTATAATTCATTATATTTTTAAAAATTAATTTAGGGTGGAACGGGATATGCAACAACAAATGTGAATTTGCAAGGAAAAAATGCAAGACCAGTTTTACAAGCTTAAAAGTTATATGAATATAATCTCCTACAATCATTTATGTATCATCTAAATTTAAATGATCAATTTTATCACCGGAACACTAAATAAAATGAATACTATAATCCATTGTATTACTTTATATTTATTTATGAATTAAGTGTACATACTGGTTATAATATTTCATTGTTTTATGTATTGTGTTAAGTTATATATACTATAATAAGGTTCACATAAATTGTATAATTTATTTTTATGAATACTATAGTATTATATATTAAATAATTTACATATTTCCTCAAATGTTCTGTATTTATAGTCTAACAATATTAATATTAATATAAAATGTGTATATCATTGCTGATATTCATATTCATCTCAGTCACTAACATGCTGTCCAGTCACCTGTTAAAATGTTCTGTAGCTCATAATATATATTTAAAACAATAGAATGTGTTTGTTCTAAAAAAAAAAAACCATAATCATTGCTAAGCCAATAAAACTTCATGATACTTGATTTCTCATTTTTAAGGTAGTATAAAAACTTAAATCATAATTTTATAAATTTATAGTAAATAATACTTGCAACTCTATATTTGAAAATGTGGAATATATGTTTTTTAAATAGTTAATTTGGTAATTCAGTTTATTTATTGCTTATAACATTTCTAATTTAAATATTTGTAATTTGATTTGCGAGATCTTGATTTAAGATTGACACATTTCTCTTATAATATAAAAGAAATGTCTAAAGTCATAAAATATATTATTTTAAATTGAGCTATCTTTGTTAATAAAAATAATTTTAGTAATATAAATACATATTTATTAATTTTTCAAATAAAGTAGTTTTTTTTTTCAAATAAATTGTTATGAGATATAAAAAATAATAAATTAAATTTATCATTTCAAAATGACAAGTTTTTACTGAGTATTTTATATGAATATTGTTTATTTTTCTTATTTTAGCTTAATGTATATATTTTTTTCATTTTAGTTATTTTTAAATTGTAGTTGTAAAAATATTTAATAATAATATATTATAAGTACTTTTAAAAAATATTCCTTTCAAGACTAGAAAAATTCAAATAATATGTTTTACGTAAAATTGATTACTAAATACCACATAAACACCAAAGAATATATTTACTACAATAGTTAGAACAATAAATATTTTGCTTGATATTTCTTAGTGTATTCTTATTCATTCTGAAATTTTTTGTACAGTTTTTTATTGAAAATATTACATTGTTTTTTCATTGTCTGGATCATATTTAAGTGCAACACTCATAATCAATAATTTTTTATGATTGCTATCCTACTGTGATTTCTGTAGAAAGTTTAAATTAGTGTTTTCAGTGTCTGTTTTGTTATTAATTGCCAAAATATTATGGGTTAGTATATTTTTTAATTATTTTATTTATTTAATGCAAAATGTTAAATTGGGTTTTAATTTTGTTTATACCTACCTACTTTTGTTGTTTTTTTAAATGGAAATTTATTTTAAAAATATTACATTATGAAACATTTAATTGAAATAAAGCTTGAATTTGTACTGATCGATTAAGTTAGTATAATTTATTTATTTGTCTAATGGTTATTAATTAAATTTTATTAAATTTTATTGTACATACAAAAAACATTTCTTCAAAATATTTTTCTTTATATGGTTTTTATAGCCAATATTGATTTTATAATATAGGTAATATATAAATACTATTAGTAGGTACCATTAAATGTAAGTACCTACATATGATTATAAATAAATTAACTTGTCAATAACTACTGACAAAAAATTTATAATTTATTATGTCAATATGATGTAAATTTTCATTTGCACTATTTTTTTTAAAAAAATTGTAATTGTTATTAACTGATTATTTTCGTAGTATGAATGACAAATAAGTGTTCTATTTAGTACTTAATGTCTAAAAGTTAAAAATATAATATCTACATCACCGTCTTCCTAGAAGAACTGTAGAAATGTTTATTATTGCTTCGATAAATCAATGTTTTGAATTTTAACATATAATATGATTTTCATATAGTAATGTACAACCTCAGTATAAGGTCTATGTATAGAACACATGCAGATTTAGGGTTATTGATTTAGCATTAATTTACTAATAATAGTACTATATATATAAATATTATTTAATATGATTTCAATAGATTTTCATAAAATATACATATACCTACACGAAACCCTTATACATATAAATTTTATTTGAATGTGGATTTCGTGAGTTTTGTCTAGACATTTCTGTGATAGTAGAATCCATGATCAACCTATTTTATCTTTCGATCAAATGCAAACAAAAGCTAAAATTATAATATTAGATAGGCAGGTGTCTACATTACTAACCGTTCAGTTTTATAGAATTAATTTGAATTATGAATAGATTGATCAATTTTCTAAACATCGATTGGCTCGATTTATATTTCAAATGTATTCATTCCCTGTTTTTGATATTTGTATGTTAATATTTTGATAATACCGCCCATAACCAATTTATTCAAATTGTTAAAAAGCATTATGTTTAAGTACGGATAATACATGTAGTAGTTACCAATACATGTTTAATGAGTATTTTTTTTTACATTGAATATTGCGCGAACATATTCGATCACTAAACGTTATTTAGAATTTCAATTTTTCTTTTCTAGTAGGATACTAAAAATGTTTTATTAAGACAAAATGTATTAAGTAGGTGTGATTTTTTATTCAATTAGATACTTTTATTATTCTGTGTTAAAATATTATTGAAACCATAATTAAGTATACAATATTTTTTCAAAAACTCATATTTTTCTATTTTTATCATAATAATTATGAATATATACTCTTGGTTTTTGTAAGTGGAAATACGGTTGGCACATTTTTTTATTTCATATTGCGAGACAGAATAATTTTAATCTATACAAATCTAATGTTGAATCATTAGTTATTATTAAAAGTTTAAATATTTTAGAAAAATACCTATTATATTCTAGAAAATATTCAAAATATATTTTTTGTTAACAATAATAATATTAAATATTATATCATTATTTAGAATGAATAATCGTTTAAAATAAATGAATTTGTTTTTATTATAATTGAGAGAATGAAGGAATTCAAAAAAAATTCTATGTTCGAAGAAAAGAAACGACGGGAGAGTGTGGAAAAATAAATATTATGGCTCAATGGATTGTGTATTATTTTGAATTGATCAAAACTGCAAGACCAACAGACTTGAATAATACTATTAAAGGTTTTAAGTATTGTAAGGGAAGAAGATTGTTGTGGAAACGTAGACGCGATTGTAACTTATGTTGAAGGTATTCAGAAGACAGCAAATATCTTGATAGTATAACGGTAACAGATGACAGTAGGTAAGGCCATTTTTACACAAAATCACCATAGTAATGCTTCTATGGTCGTGCTACCGGAAAAAAATTGTCAACTTGAATGTTGTGCAGCCAGTGGCGTGCCCAAGGGGGGAGAGGATAAGGATTAAAACCCCCCCCATCGGATCAAGAAAATTATATAATAGTATTTTGTATTACACATTGTATTCACTTGTCATTCAATATTCATAATTCATAAAAGTTATTATTTTTTAAATCGCTATCGTTGCCTATTTTCGTAATACACAGATTCACTGATACGAATTGTTGTCAGCAGTGGAATAACACGCCGCAGAATAAGTTAAATTTAGACGACTTAAATTGTCTTTAACATGTATGAGTTTTAACATCCGAACGCATACCCATAACCATGATTAAAGATAAATATAATATAATATAATTAATTTTTTTAATAATTTTTACTTTCTATGTATAATTTTTGAATGTAAAACTAACAAATAGATTAAAACAAACCTCTGTGTCTGTAGATTCTTCATTTTCATTAATATATGGTATTGGTATTGCATCTTTTCTAAGTTTTAATCTTTTCAAACATATCTAATAATTAATAATATATTTAGTATAATTCAAATGTTTGTAAATTATTAAGATAATGTATATTAATACATTTTAATTTGTTTGAAATAAACTTATAAATATATTATTAAATTTAACACTTACAGTGTACTTGTTTGACCCTTTACCAGATTCCCAAGTGCTTTTAACATCACACATTTTAAAATGGTTAGCACAAATATGATTATTTTTCTTAAGTAATATACCTAAAGAATTTTTCCATAATTTCTTTTTTTCCTCATCTTGAGGTATTCCGAAAAGAGTTTTTGAAATAAAATGCGGGGTTTTTATACAACAACACCTCGGCATTTTTATATAAGGATAATTTTTTTAATGTGGATATATAAATTAAATTAGGTAATAAATAACAATAACAACAGTTTATAAAATATGAATAAGTAAATACAATATTAGTATTTAGCAATATTGCATATATCTTAATATCTTTAATCATGGTTAATAATATACCTAGGTTATTAATAAATATAGTAGATAATTTAATAATTTATTCATTTTTATGGTACATTATGTTATATTCAATAGGTTATTAACATAGACATATAAAGTTCTTTATAAGATTTTTATATGTCTATGGTTATTAATTATAGTTTAAAATGTTCACTACCGGAAGCGCTAGTAATCAGAGTACTTTGATAAGAACTTGTGAATGTCAATAAAATATTGAATTAGAATTACTCGTTCGGAACCATTTTATCTTTAATCATGCCCATAACCATTGATTATAAATACTATATTTAGTATTTAAAATCAATGCAATAACGTATTTGTCAAACACAGAGTATACCTTTTGAAAAATAGACGATACGCAGGTATACGTCCGTATATGAGCGTATACAGTAACTCACTAAGGACAACTTACTGCATTATTGATAATCCATTTTTTGGTTGAAGCGTAAATATGTGATATACAGCTAAAATTTACTTTTGTTCTTGTGTAGTGCCTTATTAGTAGCTTATTATATTAGTATATTACTATAATATATTATATTATAGGACTTACTTTCTGATAACCTATTTTTATTTATTTATTTTTTTTTTGTTCAGTACCTAGGTCTAGATTCTAGGGCCTACAATAGTGATAATCTGGACCTTCTTTAAACCCCCCCCCCCATTTTGAAATCCTGGGCACGCCACTGTGTGCAGCAGATATAATTCTTATTGGAATATTTGCAAATCATTTTGATAATTTGAATGTGAATTTAGTTGGTTTATTTGATACATAGACTGAACATTTGTATTTAGATCATTATTAATGTGAAATATTACATTTTGACTTCTGAGGATATAATGTTGAAATTGAGGTAAAATTTGTTTTAAAAAAAAAATCGTTTATCATAATTATTTACAATCCGTACTAGGCAGGGTTTGAAGTGGTAAAAAATGGTTGGAAGATTCTAATCCATATATCGTTCTTAGCATTCCATGTACTCCCATAAATTACTAGGTTATTAATTATAACTATATAGATAGGTATATATTTTGAAATGTTGTTAGTAAAGAATTTCCTCCACAAACTATTCATGTGCTGTAAAAATGTATAAACTTATAAGTTCCTTATTGTTTTAAATAACAGATTTTAAATATCTTTTAATAAAATTAAAAATTAAAAACCGTATATGTATATAAGTATTAATTGCTGTATTGTTTATAATTTAAATTGAGTTAGTTAGTTCTGTTTGTAGAACAATATTTAACATTTAGTGACGTCAATTAAATTGAATAACATTTTTTTTACATAAGTATAATATCAAAACTTAAAACGAATTTTTTATTTTTTAAGAACCGAATAGAAACCGAAACCTACATTTTAATTGTTTAAAAACCATAATTAATTAATTTTTTTTTTTTTGAAACCGAAACAGAAATTTTATTTTTTTTAAGAACCGCAGTCGAAACTGAAACAGATTTTTTCTAGGAACCAAACCGGTACCGAAACCGTAGAGTTCATCGAGGTTCCAGTCTTTGGTGTGAATAAGTGTCGTTTTTGTTGGAAACTATTCTGGACATGGATTGTTTTTGTGGAACCAGCATACATTGCGACTTATATGCAGGGCCGTATTAACAATTTTTGCGGCCTGGGTCAACTATATTTTTACACCATCCCTCCCATCCCACTAAAAAATAGATCCACATTTTTGAGTTCTCTTAATACATTTTTAGTTATGATTCTTTATTCACTTCAATTTGTCATAATTTAATTACTATTATTAAAATATAGGTTAAACAACATTTATTATAGGTACATTACAAAAAAAAATAAAATATATCTACAAAAATGTACACAATAGGTACAATGATTATAATTTTTTTCCAGGTTCTTGGAAAATCTTCAATAATATCTTTATAGTCCGATTCTTTTGTGATTTCTGTTTATATGTTGTGTATTATATTACAATATTAGTATATTACACCGGGCAATAGCAGTGACCGGCCGCCCCCCTAAATAGATCAATATTTGGCCACCCGGGGCAAATGTCCCCATTGCCCCCCCCTAAATACGGCCCTGCTTATATGAATAAATATCGATACACATTAATTTGTTTTTTCTTCCGGACTATATATTCTTTATAATAAAAATATATTTAATTCTTGTACACATTTATTTTTTAAACCACAATTTGAATATTCACTCAAAAAGCAGAATTTATATTGTTAGTCGATTTTTGATTTCTAGAATAACCTTCTTTGAATCAAAGTGGCTATTCATGTAAGTCAGATGAATATAATGAATATTTTTACAATACAGTTATATACATTTTAATGGTGTCGCCACTATTCTGGTTACGCTTTCAACATATCAGGTGGCTCAAACTTCAATGAACGCGTGTTCGACTTGGTGATCTCACCTAACAGGAATTTAAATCTTAATTTAATTGCTATTTATTAATATATTGTGGTTGCTCCATGTAAAAAATTGTTTTACGAATAATCACAATAATATTTATACTCACTTCATCGAATTTTGTTAACAGAATCGTCGTTGAAATCCACTCATTTAAAGACATTCTACATCCGAAATTCTGAACCTACCTAAATGAGCGGCTTTTAGTTATTGAATTTAAACTAATTAAACTCCGTGAAGCCGGATAATTTTGTCCAGCATCTATTATTAATTTATTATACACATTGGATTTATTGGAAGAATATACATCGTAGGTTCACAAATACTTGATGGCTGCATCGAAAGGGTTAACGTGAACCGAACGCATTTTGTTATGCGTCCTGTATATAACTTACATTCAGCTCTTACTATTATTATTTTACCCTTTGTGTATGATATTAATAAAACCGATTCTTTTATTATTTGGCAACAACCCTCCGTTTACTCATTACCCAAGCAGCGGTACCTAACACTGATACACAACTCGCGCTGTACACGTAATAAACATTGATTGTAATTATGGCTTTTGGACTTGTTTTTTGGATGAAACCTTCACAGTGCTTTCAATCGTATTGTTATATTTATAACAGTATCTGCGTTATATACATTTATAAATGTGTGTCGAGCGTATTATTATATTTACATTTACTTTACGAAATCGCGACAATATTGTTTCATTTTTATTCGGAAGCGAACGAATAGATTGGTCGCAATTATATAGTGCAAGATTGTAATTAATTTTCAATAATTAACGTTATATTTGTATTAATATACGTGTTCACTCGTAATAGTTGTAACTGCTGGGCTTCATGGGAGACGTGTAAATTGTATTGATATTCATAATACCTAATGCAATGTACCAGAGATTTTCAAACTGACTGAATCATTGATTATAAATACTATTTTAAACGGAAATATTATGGACATAACATTGATCGAGTTTTCAATATTTTTAAGTAAAGTTCTTGACTGGTGAAGATAAGAAATTAGAAGTTAAATAAATGCATACATATCTTAAGTCGATTATCGGTAATATATTGGTGTGGTCTGGAGAGAACAGGTTTATATTTTTTAAATTCAGTCTCCTGTCACTATATCTAGTCCGTTCATTGATGGTGAACATTATTATGGCAATATTTATTAATAATATGACTTCTGTATGTTATTTCTATACACAATAATATTTTATGAAACAAAACATACTGTAAATTTATTTAAAAGTGAAAATACCAATATTTTTAATAATAATAATAATAATAATAATCATTTACAAATATAAGTATACATGTGCTGTAACAAGATTATTAACAAAATAAAAGCACATTATGCTATACTAATATTTTTAAGGCTTTATATTAGTATTTTTTTATTTTTCTATACACGTTGTAATAATTGAAATCAGTATAAAATACTTGTAATAACACGATAATAACACGAGTTTTTTAACTAATTAAACATTAGGTTAATTATCACAATTATTAACCTAATGTTTAATTTATCGTCCTTTTCATTTTATAAATATTTTGAAATTACCCTCAATAAGAGGGATGAAATCATGGCGACTCTGACCTCCACCACCCGTTCTACTAGGCTACAATGTATTTTACTTATAACTTACTACTTACTACTACCCGTGTATTATATATTACTATTTATACATCATTATATTGTAGCTGCATGCGGGACGATTTTAATGTATAGGTGTTTGTTTTTGCCGTCAATGCCGCCCGTACCGGGAAATTAGCGCTCATTATTTTTCCACCTGATCACCGAAGCCAGTGTGCGCTATTATTACGTTCGTGTGTCGGTCGTCTTCGCCGCGTAGTGTCCATCAAAGTAGAAAATAGCTCCTCGTATTTGTAGTTTCAATATATATTATTGACGATAATAATTACGTAATTATCACGCGTCCATCCGAAAATGAGTTGGGAAAGAATTCCAGAGTGAACAAAAGGAAAGAAACGGGGAAAAATCTATATATATAAATACACTTACTATATATATATATATAAATATATAGAGTGAGAGGGAGAGAGAGAGATTACATACACTATATTCTGCAGAGACGAACGTAAAAATTTCAGCCGCGTCTGTCCAATTATTTTTTTGCGATCAATAAGTATTATTATCATTACGAAAACGCGTAACATGTCTGAAACGCTGTGAAAGTACCATATACCAGGACCGCCTTGACTGGACAGTTTTTAAACTCAAATATTTCTTGCATACATTATTGTTGTCCGAACACAAAATATCTATTATTAATAGCGATTGGAGTAATTTGAAAATATTGTATTCTTGAATTTCTGAAGACTGAATTCAAAAATTAATTAACTGTTTAATCCATTTATTTTCTTTCCATCTTATGTATGCTGTCTATATTAATGCGTATAAACTACATGTTTAATTGTATTTAAATGAAATTATAGAAAATATACAATTTTCGACATAATAATATTTATGTATACGCAACACAACACAGGAATATGGAAAAAACCAAATAGAGAGTTCAATATTAGATTAGGGGACTGAATAATGATAGGCTCGGTCGAAGATCGCTCACGCTAGGTATATTGTTGTACAGTACATTATACTTATTTACGTATGAATATATTAACAACAGTCACTGCAGGACACGTGCCGGATTACGCTTCTCATACGGTCAGTGATCACTGGTGTTCTGTGTAAGTGGTCACTGTGGGCCGTGGTTATCCAGGTGATGACGTACAGCGCCGTGCACACGTTATATTCAGGAAACAATACAAATTCGTCCTAGTTCCTACTTCCCCAATCCTGCAGCCGGCCGTTAATCCTACAGCGCGAATGACGATATCGATAGTACGGGGTTACGCGATTACTCGTTTACGTTGACAACGTGAAAACAACGGCCTTACGTTTCCGGAACGGATTTGTTTTTTACCCAATTGCGGGTGCCTCGCACGATCAATCGCTATGCTTCACAATACATGTAAGGGTGATATGCATGTACTACAATTGATTGTAAACAGAGTTTTATTTGAAGGGAGGGCTAAAAAAAATATCATTCTCTCCACTCAAAATTAGAACTTTTTACAAAAATAAATAATTTTTAATAAAGTGTTCATGCATTTACAAATTAAGAATAAAAATATTAATCATAAAGGATTACCATGTATGGGCGTATGTCTGGAGGGATCCATGCCCTTTGGAGTTTCTTCCCGAATATGTGCTTGATTATAGAATAAACTGTTCCATTATTTTTCATACCAATGGTATACAGACAATGGACACAGAGTTTCAATCGATTTCGTTTCGTACGGGGAATCGTCTAGAATAGTCTCGACCGTTGCTGCCAACGATGACGATTAGAGGTACGCAATACGTCATGCGTGAATGCCGTGGAGGAAATATGCTATCATCACAGAATAGATTATGTAAATCTATTCTGTGCCATTGCTACTCCCGAGGAGTTTTATGACGTGTGTTCCACGTAAATGAGTGCGATAACCACAATGGAATAATCACGTGAACAACGTATTGGAATTTGGACGTCGTACACTGTTATGAATGAACGTTGTTTGTATTGGAACATTTCAAATGCTGCGCGATAAGTCTATAAAAGCCACGATGTGTCTTTACAAATATGCACATGCATGTCAGCATTCATATGTATATATTTATAAATATATCAATGGAGAAGTAAACAAGGCGTTATTAAGTAGTAGCGTGCGCGAGATCTTATTTTGGTTAGAGTTTTACTATGGATCGATACCAGAATCAGCTGAAAAATTTTTGAACACTGAAAATTTGAGAGGAGGAATATATGTATATCGGAGAATTAGAACTTTACCACTACAATAAGCCACTGACAACAAGCTACGTGAGATCGTGGACAGGTATGCGGTTGGCTATAGTCAAATCGTGTGGAATAAAATAGTACTTAATGTTTTTTTTTTTAAATTTCTATTAAAACGGAATTGTACGGTTCGATCCCGACAATGTTGTGCGTTTAGGTGCTCGGTCAGAATCATCAAGTCTATATGGCGTGGGTCGATGTATGTGGTGCGATAATTTCGGTTATTATCGCGGTGCATATAAAAATATATAATACATATTACAATTGCATTATTATTATTATTATTATTAAAACGATGAATCGGACCCGAGCGATAAGAGACGGCTGCGGTAATTTTAGATAACATTTATGTGGAAGACGTTAACCAGACACGCACGAGAAACGGTCGAGATAAGTGTGTATGATGAAGTCCTCTCTCTCATCTCTCATCTCTTTCTCTCTCAATGTGCGTCTCTCTGTCTTGCGTCACCAAAGTTTTTATAAATCGCGTCGAAAAACACACGTACATCAGTCGTTCCGTATACCGTACGGCCACGCACCGGCTAAAACGTGATCGCATTAAGCTCGCGTACGATGTTGTTTAGTTGTTTTCGTCAGAAAAAAAGAACGTTCAAACGCCGTCGTCGATGCTATCATGTTGCTTGACACGTCGTCGCCATTGACTGCTGCCAGCTGATTTGCTGCCGACTCCTATCACCAGTTTTCATTGTTATATGTGATTTATCGTGATAAAATTAATAAATAAATATCGGTGAGTAACACACATTTGTATACTTCTTAATATATGCGTATAATGTTGGGTTCTCCGATCTTCACCGTTGCGTAATAAATACTAGACAGCAGTAACCAGTAGCGTATTTGGAGGGGGGGGTGTCTTCCATGTCTGGACACCCCTCGACTTTAAAAGTCCAAATATATTGGACATTGGTGTTTCATCATAACCTACAGTTCAATGTTTTTTACATCAGTAAATAATTCTAAAAATGTTGTTTGTGAGCTTTAATAAATGTTGGACACTCCCTGAAAAATCACCCAAAATACGCCATTGGCAGTAACCAATTAGTGAGTGCACCCCCAGTTTGCTACTAAATTAAATTACATCAATTTATAGGCACAACTAGATATTTGAGTAAGAGGGTGTTTCTGAGCTCCAGGTTTTTTTAACTTGTCAGCAAACCCCCCTCTCCCCCCCCCTCTCCCCACACACACTCCCGTAAAATAACCTTTATTCACATATATAAATACAATCGTTATAATATAAAAAAACCGGATGGGCCTCGCTCTGCTGTACACTTGGGGGTGAAGTGCGACTCTTCATAGGATAGGTCATTGTAATGGATTTGTTAAATTTGAATTCAATGATAGGTATCATTGTATACGAAAAACGATTCTGAACGGAGATGATACGTTTGTCTAGAATATAATACAATGTTATTTATAAATATTGTAATAAGTATATTTTATTTAGAAATAAAAATTTTACAAAAATCGAAAATTTAAATTGTCTATAAATAAGTCAAAATATGTCAAAATACATTGAAAACTTAACCATGTATAGAAAATATAAAGTTATATATATCGTCAATATAAAGATTTGGTGATAATTTCAAGTTGTTGCGGTTTTTCGTTTTTGAGTTAGAGCATTTTAAAAAAAAAAACGATTTCTTTGTCAGTCTAGAACATTCTACATTATATTATATTTTACATGCAATTTTACGTCAATATTCGCTGTTCAAACGCTTATAAAAAAAAATTGTGCCTATGGATTTTAATAATTTTTGAATGACATTAAGAACTACTTCTGTGGAATCTTCAATTAAATTTTCAAGTATTTTGTAGGAGCCAAATTTTTTTTATCACCGATTATAAAAATAAAATGTAAAAAAATCGAATATTTAAATGCCTATAAGTGGCTTAAAAATCAATATTATATTTTGAAAAAAATATGATATAAAGGAAATACCAATCTTAACAGCTAGTAGAAATTTCAAAAATCTGCGACTTATACTTTTTGAATTATAACAAATATTTAAAATCGTTTGAGAATAAATAGTTATTTTATGCAATTTCGTAAATATTTAAATTTCAAACAGTCATAAAATTTTTTCTTCTAAGTCCGGTAAATATTTTTTTAGAGTAGCTTATATATAACCTAGTGTGAAAATTTTGAACCTTAAGTATGAACAGAAAAAATTTTATGAATTTTTATCTACAAAATAACTTGCAAATTTTCGCAATTTTTTCATATTTCGTAAAAATTGGAACTTTGAGCACTTAAAAAAAAAAAAATTGTGACTTACGATTTTAGATTATTTTTTATCAGTTAAGGAACAACTTATAAGAAACCTTGTATTAAATTTTCAAGATTTTCTGGGCAGCCAAAAAATTTTTATCGTTATTTTAAAAAAAAATACTTAAAACAATTGAAAATTTCAATTGTCTATAAATAGCTCAATAAAAGTCAAAATACTTTGAAAATTTAATGGTGTACAGACAACGCTAATCTAAACATTTGGTGAAAATTTCAAGTATTTACATCAATTAGTTTTTGAGTTATAGCAAAATAAAAAATTTGATTATGTCGAAAACTGGTTTTGCGTAAAAACTCCCGTTTTTCCCAAAATTTTTTAGGGTTTTTCCCGTCGTATTTAAAAAATATTGAAAATTTTTTACTTTTGACCCCCCTAAGTACCAAATAGATTCACTTTCCTTTCAGAAAAGTTGCTTTATAAGGAAATCGAAGCATTTTTACTGCCCAAAATCGTGTCGACAGACACAAAAAAAAAAAAATAAAAAAAAAAAAAAACACACATCATTGTAAAATCAATACATTCTTCACTCCGTTCAGAATCTTAAATGTCTTAAAGAAGTAATTTTTTTCTTAAAATTGTATTTATTATTATTTTATAAACAATAAAATATATAATTATATTTGTTAATGTTAAATTAAGCGATGATCATCTTTAGAATATTCATCTATAATAATAGTTTGGTTATGATTATCATATCTTTCGGTATGCAACAACGACGGATTACTGAAACGATCTTGTGTCATAGACGTTCTTGTCCAATTTTTGATGTAACGCATGGCTGAGAAAGACCGTTCACTAGATGTGGAACTGATAAGCAGTATCAGAGCTACTTTAAGTAATAAATAAATATTAGGATACATTTCTTTTAATTCTTTTACTCCAGAAGTGGTTGGTATCAAAAAAATTTTTATTTTATATTTTAATGAAATACTAACTAGGTATATTGCATAATTTCGTGCTACAATCATTTCACAGTTTTTAAGTTCTTTGCAAAATGTATACAACCAAAACAAAAAACAGCATCACGAGATAAGCTATATTATAAAAATTCGTATTGACTTTAGTATTGAGCATTTAAACTACGTTTTTATATTCCAATTATGTCAGTGGGAATGCCTAGCAAAAAAAAAAAAATAGTAATAATTATAATAATAATTGTAATTCGCAATTTCGTTTGTAAAACTAAATAGAAACATACTTAACTATATTTAAATGGTATAGTACAAGGTGCCACTAATTAATAATTAGATTGATCCTTACTTTATTTTAATGCTAAATATATTATTTATTAATGATAAATTGTACATTTGCTTGAAGTTTAGGTTGCTTTGGATCCGAATTAATATCAACCAAATCTCCAGAATGCATATTTAAATTTGAAGTATCCTCATAGCTCAATGTTGTTATTATGTTCATGAGTAATTTTTTTTTTTTGCCTATAGATTCATCAGTATCGTCAAAATTATTTTTTCAAGTTAACGTATTTTTTTATTATTTTTTTTTTTATAAACATTGAAAACAAATTAAAAATAATTAAACTACTATCTACGTTATTTTAAATCTAAGAAAAAAAAATGTAATATAAGACGAGGAAAGTAAAAAAATATTAAATTAAACATTTTAATAATCAAGTAGAAAAAAGTTATGAAAATTAGTTCAAAATCAAAAACACAAATAACACAATGTTAAATAATAGTACTAACAGTATGAAATGTTATAATGAACATCAGAGTATCGTAAATTATGAAATGTGCAACTATGCTTCTACTTAGTCTATACCAGTATCATTGATTATAAATACTATACTATTACATATAGTATAAACAATATTTATAATCAACTGTAGTACCTACTTACATAACATTTTGAATAATTTGAACCGAGAGGCGGTAATGCAATAACATTAGACAGGGTTTTCAATAGCATTGAATTTACATTACTTTAACGAATATTAATTTTTTTTTCTTATTGCTAAATTAAAGCCGCACATTAAATTCAACATAATAAATATGTATTATAAAATTGTTACTGAGTTAATGTATTACAATAAATTACCTAGTTAGTTTATTTTTGTAATTCAAATTAAAATAAATTTTTGAAATTTTTTTTTATTGGGAGTGCTAATTTTGATTTATGAAGTTCTAAGGAACCAAAGTAAGCCCCCCCCCTAATTGCGTCAATGTATCAATTATGAACTACTTGCAAATTATAATAGTATTACAACGCATGTCGTCGGCCAAGACTATAACATCAGGTGATACCTCGACGTATTTTTCAGTGCCGGTTAGATTTGTAGTTTTGATATTTAGTGCTTTTCGTTAGTCGTTAATTTTATAATCCGGTGACTCGATATAATGTTTAGTTTAATTGTTTATCTTTATATTTATTTCTGTATTATTATAAAATAAATCAATATACTTAATTTATCATTGCCCGTGATTTTTTTTTCTATATCTAGATTTTGTGTTAAATTTTTGATTTTATTGATTATTGACAACTATGATGACGATTTTGACTGTAAAAATAAATTAAGAAAATACATTAAATCGGAAGTATTGAAGATAACGAAAGACATCCAATAACCAGATTAAAATGCAACGTGAATAAATTGTAAAAACTGGAAAAAGTTGTTTCTAAGCATTAAGATGGACCTAACATTTTTTTACCTACAATAATTGTAGTTACTTACTATATTAATATTTAATATTTTTAGAAAAGCAACTAAATTAATATGGTTTGATTTAACTGTATAACAATAAGATACTAGCTATTTACATTGTTTGGTTCATATATAGATATATATATTATATACTATATATATGAATCATTTTTGTTATGGTTAATGATCATGATTATTTATAAATATTGAAATTAATTTATTAATTAATAAATGTTAAGTCGACAAACTAATACTTTCGCCGATAACTTATTGGTGGGGACTGCTTTTTTTAATAATAAGTCAATTTGAAATTGACTGGTATAATTATAATGAGCTATCTAATATAAACCTTTAGTGTAAATGTTTACGGTATAAGTGAATATCGATGACGATACCAGGCGAATAAATATTGTATTTTGTACATCCGGCTCGCCCGAGTATTTAATCGAAGTATTATTATCAATTAAGAAATATTACCAATTAAGATATGATGTAATTATGATTTCCTATCGACTATTCTAATTAATTACTATTATGTTTCAAGAATTTTCTAGAACAATGACTATAATGTTTACTATATAATCTCCAATTATAATAGTAGGTATAAATTAGAATTTCAATACTACGACTTGGTGGCGTATTTTCTACATTTTCTTATGGGGGAGAGGGTCCTGAAAAATAATTTGTATTTCAAAGGCATTATTTATAATAAAAAATGTTGTCTGTATTTTTATTAATGTTATATTGATTTAATTAATACTAGCTGATCCCGTGCACTTCGTTGCTCGTTAAATATACCAACTCTATATAACTCTAACTTTGTTCAATTCGTTATTTAATATTCGGTGGATGATGTTCTAGATTTATCTTAAGTTTTCTCTCCGGAATAAAAATTCTGATTCACAGCAGTATATTATCAGGTAGGCAATCTACCTGCGGTAGATCGCGGACCTAGTGCTGTTTGTACGTACTTTAGTGTATGATTTAAATCTAATAAAGTATTAAAGTTATACCAAGTTTGACATAATACGGTGGATTAATATAATCAATTAATACATTATCCTAACGTACTAAAATACTAAGCGTACTAAAATCCGTACTGTAGAATTGTATTGTTGACTATTTGCATTAGTTTTTTGAACTATTTCTGTTGCTACGGACGATGTCATTTGAAAACATGAATTGAATGTTCTAATTGACTTCAGGAACACGTTAGAATCTGTATCTGTACTGATAAGTAAGTCGTTCAATGGTTCAGGTGGTGTTCCAATTTCAGGTAGGTGCATCTTTCCTGACGCGCAACACATCCCGACTGGCTTATTTTTGAATTTGAGAGCATGGCAGTGCGGGCATTCCTTGTCCATAGCACAAATTACTACTTTTGAATGAGCATAATACTCCATATCCGGCTCATACTGGAATGCTAGACGCAGGAATGAATCAGATATAAATGTTCGATGTACCTGTTGGCGTTGTTGGTCATTTGCTCTGCGTGAGTCAACTACGAATCATTCGCATTATCGGATTGGCATTGTTCGTCTGTTCTTTGCGCTCTTCTATTTCTCATGTTTGTAGCTGCATTTGTTCTACGACAAAAATTGGCATTCTGGCGTCTTCTTGGCATTTTTAATGACACAAACAAATAGAAAATATTCAAAGTACTTATTTATGTTTTTTTTTTTTGTTTACCTTGCAACGTCGGGTAATTCATTATATTAACCACTAATAAATAATATTCTCAAATCTTATAACCCACATAGCAACCATTTATAAATAAAAACAAAAATTTCTAGCGTAAATCTCAAAATTCCTGTTTGAGCACCTCCCGGGGGTGGAGTTAGGTCCATATATAAACACTATAAACCAGGTCCACGACATTCTCTATCATTTAAAAAAAATTTGAGCCAAATCGGCCCAGCCGTTCTCAACTGATGCAATTTCGAATTTTTTGTCTCCATTTTTATATATATATAATTTATAAAATTTTAAGGGCTGATATTTTACAAAATAAAATCGACTCTTCTTTTAGTTTTGCAATGTTCGTTTAATACTGTATCAACTGTTAGACAGTTTTCATCCCTATATATTCACATCATTGCTAAATCGTTCAATTTGGCCTGAAATTCAATTTAAAATAATATTTTTATTTATTATACATATGATCTCTTCAAAGTTCACCATAATAATTATTTAATATTTATCCTTACTTCAGTCATAGTATTTCTTATGTACCTATGTTATAATTGTGCTTATTTAATTTGAAGACACTTGGGTAAATTTCTTTGTTGCAAGTAGTTATCGCTTGGACGGCATTTTCTGGTTTTTCTTTCATGTTTTTTTAACCATCTTTGCCATAACTTATATACCGAAGATAATAACGAATTGTTCATGGTCTCCATATTATATTTGTAGTTATCAGCTAGTTCTAAGAAGTTCTCTTAATGTTCTTCAAATTCAAACAATGAAAATTATTAAGTATTATTTTATGATTTACAAATCTTTGTTCAAGTTCAATAATGTAATAATCCAGTACCGAATAAATATATATGTGTGGTAGTTTTCTTCGGTGGATTTTGTTTGAATGTTCGTTCTCTACACTTGTCTTTCTGTAACTTTCGGCATTTGGAATTCTATTTGGAATTTTCCGGTTAAAATAAGTGCAGCTGTATATATTTGTTAAAATGTTTTTTAAGCACTAATTCTGAATATTTAAATTTTGTCTAGAATTCAAGTTACTAATCTAGTTACTATTCTCAAATCAAAGTTTACTTTTTGTAATTGTTTTGATAAGGGTGTACCGAAACCAAATCTTTTCGTTAGTATTAATAATTAAATAATAAATTCTCCATCTAAAATTGATTTTTGAAAGCGTTGTGCTTTTCCACTTGTTTCACTATAGTTCCATTCTGATATTTCATTGAATGATTCTACAACAGATTTGAAAATCTCTAAAAAAAATATCATGTATTTTATGATATCTTTCAATCTACTTAGTCTTACAACTATTTTTTAAAGATTTTTTTTGTAGTGTCAAGAGAAGGTTTTTAAATTTAGGATTTTCATTCAATAAAACGTTTTTTTTCGTTTAAGAAATACGAAGAAATCTCAAATTTCGCTGATTAGGCTTAGATAATTTCTAATTGATTGCACACTACATGATTTGGGGAAAACAAGGTTACAAATATGAGCAGAACAATGAACATAAATTGTAGAAGGATACATTTTTCTTAAATGAGATTGGATGCCATAGTAATTTCCTGCTATAGCCGCAGCGCCATCATATCTTTGTCCACAGAGAAACTTAAGTTTTACGCCAAATTGTTTTAGGATTTTTAGTATTAAGTAAACCAAACCTTTACCTGTGGTGTCATGAACAAGAACAAATTCGTAAAAACTCTTCATAAAAGTTGTTTTAAAAATACTACTTTTTTAATCAACAAATTTAACACAGAAAGAAACTTGTTCCACGCTCGAAATATTGGCTGTGTCATCAGCTAGTATTGCAAAGCATTGAGCATCATTTACACGTATTACAATTTTTTCGAGTAAAACTGAATTACACAAGAGTCAATAATTAAATTTTGATTTGTCTTACTCGTGTATTTAGTTTTTACTCCATCTTTTTAACATATTTCTCAGTTGAAATCTCTCGATGTGGAATGTGGAACGTGGAATTTCTCGAAAATTACCTTCATTTTTTTGTAAATCATTATCAAATTAGTAACAACAAAACAACCATCGTCACAATGAACTCGTAGAGAAATATTTTGACACCCACATAAAAAAATTGTTTTAATTATTGGTATAATTTTATTTCTGTTTTCAGTAATTTGTCTAGCTTTTCCAGTATTTAGTTTTTGGTCAATAGATGAGCTTGGATTTGATAAAAATTCTGAAAGATTACCAGCATCAAGAAGACGAGTGTTCATTTAATGTTTCAACTGTTTGTCTTCAGTTATCATTTTTTTTATTACGAGACTGCCTTACACTCGAGGTTGACTCCAGTTTGACATTTTGAAAACGCTAATTAAATGTATCTAATCATACATAATCGTACATAATCTTGTAAAATTCACCATCATTGTATTACTGAATACGACAACTACGGAAATCGCAATAACCATGCATACTGAAATTTAAGATTTTTTACTTTTTATTTTTTCCAGCAGTTATAGATTTTATAAGAAATTTAGAATTCATTCCTGATATCCAAACTTTATTCAACATATCATTAATTTGATTTTGTGAAAGTATTTTGTTACAAAATTAACTGATTTTATAATTGCTATGAGTTAAGGATGAAGGTGGTTTTTTAAAATCTAGTTTAATTTTTTTTAGACTACTAATATCATTGTGTGAAAAATCATTATTGGAAGAAACTGATTTCTTAGTTGATATACTTTTTTCTAATATATAATTTTGAATAACAGATAAATCAGTGGTTACAGTAGGTTTTGAAAAAAAATTTGAATATACTGTTTATAAGAAGATATTTTATTTAAAAAATATAATTTACGAAATATGATTTCCCGTTTTTGATTACGTGTTTGTGTTAGTCAATGCTAGTATGTCAAATGTAATCATGAAATACAATCTGTTTAATATACAGCTATCTTGCGTCGATCATTATCATAATGATAAAATAAAAATAAAAATATATATGTCAATGCACCAATAAAAATACAGCGATATAATGACTCATAAGTTCTGTAAAATAACAAGTTGTGTTTGATTCGGTATTCCATTAACAAATTTTTTGAACAAAATGTGATTCTGGTGGTCGTAAATTATTATTACAAGACAAAATAGTTAATAATAAATTTATAAAAATATTTAAAATATTTCAACATTTTAATTATATTATTTATATTAATTGCATATAGATATGTAAGATTAAATTGTCGTCTGGGGGGTCCAGACCCCATAGATCCTATGAACCCCTCTCTTCGTAAATTCGCCTCTATTACGAATAATCTAAAGATGAAGAGAATCACTATATTAAGTGAATTGCAGGGACTTTTTGTTAGTTGTCGATTAATAGTTAGCTACATCGTTTAAAAATTTGCTTATATTTTATATGCGTATGAGTATTTTATTAATTATATTATTATCTTTTCCAGTATGGTAGTATATATACAACATAAGTGTAATCTATTAAGCTTACTCTTACTGTTGATACAAAATATTTCCACTGGAATACAAAAAAATAGATCCTTTCAAGTTCCTTACTTTTCGAGAAAGTGTTAGTTAGTCATATAAATGCCATTAAGCAAATATATAAATTTAAATTAAATCAATAATAGAAACTATAGATAATATAATGAAGAAGATAAACATTTATTTTGACATTTGATATTCTATTACAGCGGTCGGCAACTGTCGGACTATGAAAGGCAGATAACTGAACCGTCATTATGTCGTACTTAAATGTATTAATTAAATTTTTAATTTTTTAAATAATTTTCATAATAATTAATGAAAAAATGGAATATTTTACTTGGTTTAGTATTATTATTTGACTCGGATTACAGTTTGTCTTATAACAAAAGTAATTTTTTTGTTAAATCTTATTTATTTATTATTTTAATCCTCCGGACTCCAGTTAAAATTATTTTCCGATCCTTGTTTTATTATCTTCACGATGTAATTCCACATCTACGAAGCCAATATCTATGATGGTTGAATTTTAATGAAATGATAATCATCCAATAAGAGTATAACTTATTTCATGTAAGTCAACTACATAGTAATTAATTTTTAAAAGCTTTTTAACTATAGTTTTTCCAAGATTTGTAGATATACTAGCACTGTGTTTTTTTATTAAAGAAATACAGAAAAAAATTCTGTATTAAAATCTTTTAGCTTATAATTTTTGTTTATTGTAGATCACATACATCACTTGTCATCGGTGTTTGAATAATGTATAGAAAACATTTTTATGTTGAATATTATTGAGGTATTAAGGTAATATTTATTGATACTATTTTCTTATTGTCTTTTGAATATAATTTATAGTGATCAAAAAGTTTGTTTTTAGTATAAATACTGGTTAAAACATTTTGTCTACAGTTTTTTCATGTTTGTGAATAATGATTAAGTAGATGATAGACGAGTGTTTTATAGTTTTAGATTTTAAATAATTTAAAATGTGAGAGCGCCTTTACCTTTTAAATTTAAAAGTATTTAATTTGTGTTCTAGGTATGATAAATAAATATTTTAAAAGTTAAAATCATAATTATTTGGCTTAGAAAACGGATCACAATCAATAATTGTTGATACTGGATAAATTGTTAATTTTTCCAATTGTCATAATCAATTAATTTACATTTGATTATTAAAATAGCAGTCCTCATTTTTAATATACTTTCAACTTAGGCCTTGAATATATATTATATACAACTTTTTTTTTTATCAAAGTATAGGTAATTTAGATCTAAGGTTTTAAGCCAGTTTTTTATAATATGGCATTCATATACCGTTACAATTATTTTCAACCGGTTAAGTATATATAATATTATGAATTAATTTTTTTCGAGTATAATATTTGTATATAAATGCTGAATATATATTACATAAGTTAGAGTTATTAAAAATTGCATAAGAATACTTTTTTTTACTGCTGGAATTTATACTCATAATCAATAAAAAACCCTGATTTCTTATTAAAAATAATTATTTGTTTGAGTTGAGCTAAGGTTGTTTAAAAAATATATTTTTAAATGTAATTAATTCAAATAAATATGTATTTAAAGGTTATGTATTACTCAATTAAGCCTTAAAATAAAAATAAGTTTTAGCTACTTATATAGGTAGCAAATATTGTTTGAATGAATTTGACAGGTATACCTCCCGCTGTATAGTCTAATTATTTGCTTAAGTAGATATCTGTTACGTCTGAATATCTAAAAATAAACATGACGTTGGTATACTGTTGAGGATTTTATATTTGTTCGTTCATGTGTATAACAATAGAAGGGTAGCAATCTCTGTTTCAGACAAAAAGGGTGGAGATATTAATTTCCTCTAGGGAAAGTTGAACTCGATTTTATATTTGAAATTCACAAAATCTTTAAAAATGTGTTAGCTCGATTTCAGATATTATTTACAAAAAACAATAATAAATTAATATTATTAATTTTGTATAATATTTCAGAAAACAATCAAAAATGAAGCCAAGAAAAAGACACTGTTCTCGGTATGATCAATTGTTTGATAAAAATACGGTATAAAGTTATGTAATATTATATCTTTAGAGTATAGTTGATTTGTATATAAAATAGTTTTGTTCAAGTACTTTACTTTTAGTAAGTACCATTTAAGAGCTTACAATATTTCGTATCCATTTATTTATTTGAATTTAATAACAGTTAATAGAATATTTGTTTTAAAATTCACTAAGACATAAATAATTTCTTCTAACTACAATAATAATATTATTTTTTATTTTCATATATAAAAATATCACTTAATATATAATCTTTAATTATTTATTAAATATACTAAAATATTATTTATCAATATAAATTTATCTTTTTATTAACATTTATTAAACAATTCAGACATAACAAAATATTTTTCTAAAAAAAAAACCTTCAATAACACTAACAGTAAATTAAATTTTAAAGATTTCACTAAAAAGTTATTTAAAATTTGAATAGTGTGATTTGTTAAACATACAAGGATAATTATTCATAAAACATTTTACCATAATTATCATATGTCTTAGACCTCACTAGAATGTTTTAATGCATCGATTATGATCTACAACGTTATTCAAATTGTTCCTCATATTTTTTCTTTCCTTTATTGGTTTCGGATACATATACACAATCGAAATCGTACAAACAAGTGACGCAAACACTTGTCTTCAACCAATGGCAAGGCTCGATCACGTCGCTCAAAACCACCCCCTAGAATACCTCACCGAAGAGATTCTTTTTGCCTATTGGATCTGATATTGACAAGTGTCGGTTGTACATTGCAGTTTTTTGAAACGGCTGCTCCCGGTAAAGTTTAAGTAGTTAGTAGTTTACAAAATGGCTAGAGATTCGGATTTTGCTTCCTATTGTAATAATTTACTACACGACCCAAGTAATTTAATGAACTTCGATAATTTAAGTCACGATAGTCCCATAGAACCACTTGTTTATTATGATTTACAACCTGTATCCGAACCCATGAAGGAGTGAGTATTTCTTTTGAATATTGCCAAGAAATTCATCATTTAAAAAAAAACAAAAATAAACATGAGATAAATTTTTTTAGAAATTCAAGATCGATGAACAACATGGAAAGCAGTACTCGATTACCCACATCTTCAGTAGATACAAATATGGATACGAGTGGCATTGAAAATGTAAAAAACAAACGAAAAGTATCTACACAGTAAGTACCTACTAATAATTATATTATTTGTATATTTGTGTAATATAATATTTTAATGTATGTTTGTTTATATATATATATATATATTTATAAATTATTTACTTGCTTGAAACATGAAATAAATTAAAAATTAGGTATAGAGTAAACTTTTGTATTGCATGTATGTAAATTTTTTTTTTTAAAGAAAACTAAATCTTCAAATTTATGGATATAATCATTCAGGTTATAATTTTTTTTAAACTAGGTTTATTAAATAATTTATTATTGTAATTGAATAAAGAAAATTAAAATATTTATCTTCAAAAACTATATCGAAAAATATAAATTAAAAATTAAAAATAATTCGAGAAATACAACTTATAGCATTAATCAATAAACTTCAATTTATATATATATATATAAGTAGGTAATCATGGTAAAAATATTGTTTTTGAAAATGTTTTTTACTCAATATATAGTTAGGTAAAATTATAATTATTAAGACATTAGCTATAAGTATAATTGTTCAATATCATTCTTGCAAGTCACACAATTCACATACGATATCGTATTTTATAAATTTATTGTCATATAACTAATTTTAAGAATAATAAATTTATTGAAATATATTATACAAAATTTGGTGGGCAACGAATTTAGTTGGTAATATATAATATGTTAATAACTACTGGCTTAGTGATAAAGAAATAATTAATTTGGTAGAATTGATTTGAATAATTAATGGATTTAATGAGATCAATAACTTATGTTTATTATTTACTTAATTTTAAAATAAATATTAAATTTAATGATTTTATCTATTTTTATAGTTAATTGTCAATGTATTTCAGAGTACTAACAAGTTATTCATATTGAGTATAATTTAAAAAAATAATAACTAACACATAAAGATTTAATTATAAATAAGAAAATAATGCGCTAATCACTATTTTTTTAATAATATTTACATTTTTAGCTATTTAGGTACATATTTAAAATGTAATACTTCTTTATCAGTATAGATAAAAAATATGCATATTGAAAACTTCTATCAGCAATTATACAAATATTGTATCTACCAAGTGAAATAAAAATACAATTTATTAAAATATTCATTTAAATTATCATAGATATATTTATCTGGTATTATATTTTAAGTTCATACATTTTCCATAAATAATCTGTTATAATAGATTATGAATTAATAATTTATTATAGATATCTATTGGAGTTACGAAGTTCTAAGTTTTAACAGTATATTATGTTAAATCTTAAATGTATTTTAATTTTAATTATTGGGAAGTACTTTTAATAAAATTTGAGAATGTGACGATAATGAAAACATAAAATTATTTATTATGTATATAAATGGTACACAAATGAGAAAATTGTTTAAATCGGTTATACAATCAGCTCAATATTTACTTTGATTTCAAATAAAAAAAAAATTCTTATCATAGTTCTCATTATTTAGAACAATGCTTTTCAAACTTTTTTGTCATGACCTACTTAATCAAAATCATTAATTATTATTTCTTAATTAAATATATTCTATATATATTCTATTATATTTAATTGTACTCTACTAACGACTATTATTATTACTTATTTATTCTTATTTAACTTATAATATTTATTTATTTATTTATTTACCTACCTATTTTATTTACTGTATAATTAAATTATATGAATTTTTTAATATGTATGTATTTTTATATCTTATTTATTGATATTGTATTTGAATTAGGTTAGTCCCGTGTTAAAAATAAATACTTAAATTATAAATACTATTTCACACAAATATATCATCAAAATGTATAGTAAATTAATGTTTTTTTTAATATAGTTTTAAAAAAACTTTAAAACGTTATAAATTTTAAACATGTATAAGCATAAATAGATTATGATATAAAGAAAATAGTTTAAATAAGGTAAATATTTCATGATCGTTCAGTAATATAGCTACAGCCCCAGTTTAAGGAGCACTGATTTAGAAAATAAATAATATAAAATTGTTTATAAATCTTTAATATTATAAAATTAATAATTATAATAATGAATACATAAAAGGCTCAATACTTAAAATTCAGACATCTATTTTCGTCTTACCGTTCATATTCATAATTTACTCATTGAAACCAGCCAAATAATATTTTGTTATTACATTTTCTACCATATTGAACAGTGGTGCCCAACCCGCGAAGGTATTCTATGTGGCCCGTTACGAATTTTCTAAAATAAATACAATTTAAAAAAGAACCGGATGGGCCTCACTCTGCTGTACAGTTAGGGGTGGAGTGCACCTCGCTTATAGGATAGGTCATTATTTGTTAAATTTGAATGCAATGATAGATATCATTGTATACGAATAACGATTCTGACGGAGTTCATATGTTTGTCTAGGATATAATACATTGTTATTTATAAACATTGTAAAAAGTATATTTTATTTTGAAACGATAAATATATTTTTCAATTAGGATGGGTTGGCAGTTGCATACAGCGATATAGTTTGTCAGTCTAGAACATTCTACATTATATTATATTTTACTTGTAATTTTATGTCAATATTCGCTGTTCAAACGCTTATAAAAAAAATTGTGCCTATGGATTTTAAAAATTTTTGAATGACATTAAGAACTACTTCTGTGGAATCTTCTATTAAATTTTCAAGTATTTTGTACGAGCCAAATTTTTTATTTTTTATTTTTTATCACCGATTATAAAAATAAATTGTGAAAAAATCGAATATTTTAAATGCCTGTAAATGGCTTAAAAATCAATATAATATTTTATGACATAAAAATATGACATAAAGGAAATACCTATCTTAACAGCTGGTAAAAATTTCAAAAATCTGCGACTTATACTTTTTGAATTATAACAAATATTTAAAATCGTCTGAGAATAAATCGCTATTTTATGCAATTTCGTAAATATTTAAATATCAAACAGTCATAAAATTTTTTCCTCTTAGTCCGGTAGAAATTTTTTTAAAGATTTTTGAAGAGTAGCTCATGATAACCTAGTGTTAAAATTTTGAACCTTAAGTATGAACAAAAAAAATTTTATGAATTTTTATCTACAAAATAACTTGCAAATTATCGTGATTTTTACAAATTTTATACAAATTTGAGCATTAAGGGCTTATAAAATAAAATTGAGTTAACCGATCACCGATATTTTTTAGTTACGATAAGTTTAACTTATTATAAACCTGGTATAAAATTTTCAAGAGTTTTCGCTCAACCAATTAAATTTAATAGATGTTTAAAAACAAACATTTTACAAAAATCGAAAATTTAAATTGCCTATAAATAAGTCAAAATATGTCAAAATACTTTGAAAACTTAACCATGTATAGAAAACGTCAATATAAAGATTTGGTGAAAATTTCAAGTTGTTGCAGTTTTTCGTTTTTGAGTTAGAGCATTTTAAAAAAAACCGATTTCTTTGTCAGTCTTGAATATTATACATTATATTATATTTTACATGTAATTTTATGTCAATATTCGCTGTTCAAACGCTTTATCACCAATTATAAAAAAAAAATGTAAAAAAATCGAATATTTTAAATGCCTATAAGTGGCTTAAAAATCAATATAATATTTTGAAAAAAATATGATATAAAGGAAATACCTTTAAAAGCTCAATAAAAGTCAAAATACTTTGAAAATTTAATGGTGTATAGAGAACGCTAATCTAAACATTTGGTGAAAATTTCAAGTATTTACATCGATTAGTTTTTGAGTTATAGCAAAATAAAAAATTTGATTATGTCGAAAACTGGTTTTGCGTAAAAACTCCTGTTTTTCCCTTATTTTTTTAGGGTTTTTCCTGTCGCATTTAAAAAATATTGAAAATTTTTTACTTTTGACCAAAGTACCAACTAGATTCGCTTTCCTTTCAGAAAAGTTGCTACATAAGCAAATCGAAGCATTTTTACTGCCAAAAAAGGTGTCGTCAGAAAAAAAAATAAAAAAAAATAAAAAAATAACACACATCATTGTAAAATCAATACATTCTTCACTCCGTTCAGAATCTAAAATATATGAAAAAATGTTTAAATTATTTTTTTTTCATATATTATTTTTATTTAAATTTATGAATTCGTTTACATAATTATTCCAAAAAAAAAAACAATTATAATGATAATAATAAAACTAAAAACTATACAAAAATGTTTTACTTTTATTATTAATGAGAAATTTGAGTTTGTACTTCTTTTACTAATAATGACAATTTTTTTTTTAAAAAACTTTTAAATTATCTATCATAATCTTTTTAATAGACAATAAAAGATAAGAAATCAAGTCCAATATATAAGATTATTTTTGTACTTTCATACTTTGTGGCCCGCTTGAAGATAGTTGTTTACCAAAGTGGCCCGCCAAGGGAAAAAGGTTGGGCATCACTGATATTGAAGCTTGATGATTCTCTTTTTAGAAGTAATTATTAATGACTTAATAGTTTGTTGGCATGATCAAACATTTTCAAGTATTTATAATTTAAAAATTAGATAAATTAGATTTAATCTATGATTTATAGAAATATTTAAACAATTTGTTTTTAAGAATCTTAGTTGTTCATATGTATATTTATTTACTATTTAATGATAAAAAGTAAATTTAAAATATTTTGTAGGGAATAAGAAAAAGTCACCCGTCCTGTTGTTGTTTCTTTGCGTGAGTGTTTATTGCATATGTAGATTATTAAAATATTTTTTTTTTTGTCCAGGGGTAGTGATTTTGAAGATGACAACAATGAGGATTCAAGATCTGTTCGAAATGACGATAGTAAAAAGTATGTGGGTTTATTATTTTAAATTACCACTATAAAAATATGTATATTTTAAATAAAAATCCATAGGTATTAATTTACAAATGATAAAGCTGTATAACATTGGTAAATTATAAAGTTTAATCACTTTATCTGAAGTTCTACATTGGAGTACTAGAGATTATAAGTTATGGAACTTCTGAATCTTGTCCATTTCAGATATGGAAATTTATAACATAATTCAATTAACTTGATATAATATATAACATACACTTTTTTTAGTACATGTATTTTTAAATCACTATTCATGAATTTTCGTTATAGACATAACCACAGTGAAATCGAGAAACGTAGACGAGATAAGATGAATTCATACATAACTGAGCTGGCTAGTATGATACCAATGTGTCATACTATGTCACGAAAGTTAGACAAATTATCAGTGCTTAGGATGGCCGTGCAACATATGAAATCTATCCGAGGCCCTGTTAATTCATACATTGAAGGTCATTATAAGGCTCCGTTTTTATCTAATCAGGATTTGAAAAATTTAATCACTCGTGTAAGTCGTATTTACTTTATGTATTCTGTAATATACAAGTTACATTGTTGTTCGATGCTATACTTATGTAATAAAACAATTGTTCAGGCTGCCGAAGGGTTCGTCTTCGCTGTGAGTTGTGATCATGGTAAAATACTTTATATATCTAAATCCGTAACTCAGGTTCTGAATTATTTACCAGTTAGTATTACATTTTTAGTGCTGTAGTAAAACACATTTTTCCAAATTTTCAAAGTAATTTCATATAATTATGCGTGTTGTTCATATTATAGGAGGACCTAATCGGGAATAATATGTTCGATTATATTCATCCGAAAGATGTAGCCAAAGTAAAAGAGCAACTCTCCTGCTCAGACTTTGGCCCCAGAGATAGATACATCAATGGAAATAGTAAGTTCAAGTTTAGTTATTCTATTTAACATCAATTAGCCTTTAACATAACATAAGTAGTACTGTTTTTTTTGAACAGAAATGTTACCGATTCGTGCGGAAATGATAAATACACTGTCAAAAATGTGTAGTGGAGCTAGGAGATCATTCTTTTGTCGGATGAAGTGTAAAGTGTACAGTGTAAAAGAAGAAGCAGATACGACAACTGGCTCAAAATACACACAGTCAGGTAAAGTTCATTTTTATTCACTTCACAGAAAAACCATTAACAAATATTGTATCTCTAATAGTTGTACTAACATATTTATTTTTTTTAAGTTGCCTTTAACAGCTTTTTAATTTATTATATTTATTTTACTTGTGCGTACAATACATATCATTGAAATATATTCATTATATTAATCAGTACTCAGTGTTAAATATTTATCAAATATACATAATTTAGTGGAATTTGTGTTCGATAGATACATCTTCAGTTGAAAGTAAATCAAGCATTATAAGTTCAGACGTTCGCGGTTCTTCACAAAAGAGTAGAGGTAAAGCAACAAATGATAATTAAACACATTTAATTTTTGTTTCAGATGAAATATTTTCGTTTTAAAGAAATGTTTTATGTGAACGTTTCATTTTGTTGTTTTTTTTATCTGACATTAATGCAAAATAATCAAAACTTATTTAACAATAAGTAAAACCATATAACTATTTACAGTTATATTGTAGACAATTTAGTATTTTAAAATGTTGATACACCTCTGAAAATGTTAAATATATTTTTTAAAAGTTTCAGTATTTTGATAATTCAATTAGGAAATGTTTTATTTGTCACAATTAGAAAAAATATATATCACGTACTTTGATCAATTTTTGTTTTTAAAAATTAAAATATACATTTTCTGACTATTTACTTTTATTATATAAAACAATAAAAAGAACCGGATGGGCCTCGCTCTGCTGTACAGTTAGGGGTGGAGTGCACCTCGCTTATAGGATAGGTCATTATTATAATGGATTAGTTAAATTTGAATGCAATGATAGATATCATTGTATACGAATAACGATTCTGAACGGAGTTCATATGTTTGTCTAGGATATAATACATTGTTATTTATAAACATTGTAAAAAGTATATTTTATTTTGAAACGATAAATATATTTTTCAATTAGGATGGGTTGGCAGTTGAATAAGCGATATAGTTTGTCAGTCTAGAACATTCTACATTATATTTTATTTTACATGTAATTTTTTGTCAATATTCGCTGTTCAAACGCTTATAAAAAAAAATTGTGCCTATGGATTTTAATAATTTTTGAATGACTTTAAGAACTACTTCTGTGGAATCTTCTATTTAATTTTTAAGTATTTTGTACGAGCCAAATTTTTTTTATCACCGATTATAAAAAAAAAATGTAAAAAAATCGAATATTTTAAATGCCTATAAGTGGCTTAAAAATCAATATAATATTTTGAAAAAAATATGACATAAAGGAAATACCTATCTTAACAGCTGGTAAAAATTTCAAAAATCTGCGACTTATACTTTTTGAATTATAACAAATATTTAAAATCGTCTGAGAATAAATCGCTATTTTATGCAATTTCGTAAATATTTAAATATCAAACAGTCATAAAATTTTTTCCTCTAATTCCGGTAGAAATTTTTTTAAAGATTTTTGAAGAGTAGCTTATAGATAACCTCGTGTTAAAATTTTGAACCTTAAGTATGAACAGAAAAAATTTTATGAATTTTTATCTACAAAATAACTTGCAAATTATCGTGATTTTTACATATTTCGTATAAATTGGAACTTTGAGCACTTATAAAAAAAAATTGTGACTTACGATTTTAGATTTTTTTTTATCAGTTAAGGAACAACTTATAAGAAACCTTGTATTAAATTTTCAAGATTTTCTAGGCAGCCAAAAAAATTTTATCGTTATTTAAAAAAAAAATACTTAAAAAAATTCAAAATTTCAATTGTCTATAAATAGCTTAATAAAAATAAAAATACTTTGAAAATTTAATGGTATATAGAGAACGCTAATCTAAACATTTGGTGAAAATTTCAAGTATTTACATCGATTAGTTTTTGAGTTATAGCAAAATAAAAAATTTGATTATGTCGAAAACTGGTTTTGCGTAAAAACTTCCGTTTTTCCCAAATTTTTTTTTGGTTTTTCCCGTCGCATTTAAAAAATATTGGAAATTTTTAACTTTTGACCCCCCAAAGTACCAAATAGATTCACTTTCCTTTCAGAAAAGTTGCTACATAAGGCAATCGAAGCATTTTTACTGCCCCAAAACGTGTCGACAGACACAAAAAAAAAAAAAAAACACACATCATTGTAAAATCAATACATTCTTCACTCCGTTCAGAATCTAAAAAAACACACATAAAACCAATAGATTCCTTCACTCCGTTCAGAATCTAAAATAGCATACCTGAAATACTTTATTTAAAGTTCAAAATGAATAAGAACAAATACATTTTTACATTTTAGTTTGTATTATAAAATATTATAAAACCCTTATCATAAAACACTGTTAGATTTAATGGCCAGAAAATATATTTTAAAACAATGTTCATAATAATATTGTTTATATGAAATTTAATATGTAATTTGTGTAATGATTTCTGGATAGATTAGTATACAGTTTTATAGTGGTTTATTAATCATTTTTTGTTGTTCTTTGATTTTGTATGAGATACGTATATATTGTATATGTAAAATTTGGTAATTCAATTTTATGCAGTATTTTACATTCATTTCTTTATATTTAATTTTTTAACGTACATGAAATTGAAAATTGTTTGTAATGATCACATAATTATTGAGTTATTCATGCATAAAGCTTTTGAATTTAAAGTAAATTACTGGACAAATGTAAACTGGGCTCGTGGTTACCATTTTTTGTTGTAAAAAAAGAAAATTTTAGGAAATTTTAGGAAATTAAAAGGTTGGTTGTAAAATCGTCTCCATAATTTTGACCAATAAAATATATAATATGCACTACATAATTTAATTTATAAATTATAAATTGGTAACGTACCTGTATTTTATTATGAACAATTTGTTGTTAAAATATATTTAAATATTGAGACAAATATTTTCATTTTCGTATTGGATTTTTATAACAACGTTTCAGTGGTATTTATACAACGGTGATGATGGCACACATAGTTGAGTCCCAATGCGGATAACTTTTGTTAGTTTCAGAAAATTTTAAGTTTTCTAAAGTAATTCGTACGTTAACGTATGTGAAGTTGTCTCCCCTCAAGTTTTAGTACTAATACAAAACGTGAGTTAAAAATTAGCAACTGATTTGCAACTATTTGTTACAAAAGTTTCATAATTTTTAACTTAACACACTCAACAAAATTCAAATTTCATTACTGGGGGGGGGGGGGCAACTTCACGCAGCCTCCCAAATCCTTATATCGAATCCAAATCTGTATCAACATTTTCCGGCTAATGTGCAACTATTTGGCCTCCTCGTGGTGTCCTCTGGGTAATGCTAAATGGTTTTTAAATATTATAAGAATATTTTTATTTGGGCCGAGTTTACAATCGCTCAAATTACTGGTGCATGCATATTTAATATATATATATATATATATATATATATATATATATATAAACCCGTATATTTAATAACATAATATTAACAATACTATTTCTAGCTGTGTTTTTAAACGATTTTAGTGTATACATTTATTATGTATAAGTATTCAATTCTAATTAGTAGATCAACTATCTATTATTCAATATTTTCCCCGCGTTTAATCGTATCTGAATGTGCACGTATATAGATAGACGTTACAGCGTGATCCAGTGTACCGGTTACTTGAAACCGTGGACATTGACAAACGAGTGCGATAATTTATCCGCGAAAAGTTTGGATCAAGGAGACGACAATGAAGACAACGGTGTTGGAGCAGACTCAGAATCTGCAAACAACGGATCGTGTCTGGTCGCCGTAGGTAGAATTATTAACAACTTGGGGTCAGCTTCTATTCTATCAGACCTAGTTAAACCACCTTGTTTTACTTCAAAACACACGATTGACGGAAAATTTTTGTCCGTCGACCAAAGGTATAGGAACCGTGTTTCACGATCGCCCGCATTGTAGGTATTTATTATACGATTAAACACTACTATTACACGTTGCAGGGTCACGTACATAGTCGGATTCTTACCCCAAGAACTATTGGGCACTAGCATGTACGAATACTTCCATCAAGATGATATATCCAGACTTGTAGATATTCATAAAGCTACGCTTCAAGAATGCAAACCGAAAAACACAGAGGTAAACTGTTAACCATGAAAATCAATAATATGTTTTTGACATTTTTTACTGATACTCATTTGATTTTTTTCCTAGACTTATAAATTCCGGGCCAAGGATAAAACATATGTACATTTACGTAGTGAGTGGAAAAGTTTTCGAAATCCTTGGACAAAAGAAATCGAATTTATTGTTGCGACTAACATTTTGACTAGGTATAATCGCTAATAACGTTGACTTGGCACAGGTATTGACGTTGGTTTTGGGTTTCCTGTAGGTCTGATTCCAAACCCGATAGCAGCAACAAATCAGAATGTTCTTCACAGGGCCGACCGCAAAACAACTATGATGTTTTTACGGAACAACAGTTATCAAGAATCCAACAGCAGTTGGGCATTAGAGAAATACAAAGCCTAATTAATTCACATCTGGAAGCAAACAAAATTGGTAGGCATATTGCTGATACGGCTATGGACGAGAAAAAGAAAACTTGTGATACCGGCAGTTCTTCGCATTCAAAGCATGATGTGATATCAGAGGTATGGAAATATTTGTCTTTTCAGTATAATATTATCATTTATCAATATCTATACGAATATAAATAATATATAATCCTATATTTACATTTATTAATCCTTTTTTTTTTCAAATAAAATGTATTTTCAAAGCAATGGTTTAGCTATAGCATTATTTATTTAAAACTGAGAAAGATTTACTATGATCTGATTTTTTTTCGTTGTCCACAACTCTTCTGCCATTGAATTAATTCGCTTAAAATGGAAACATTTCATAAATATAATCGATATAACTGCAGAGTTATTTTATGATGTATCTTCTTCTTCTTTGAACAAAAGATCCTAAATATTTAAAGCTCTCAACTTCACCTATCACATCACCATCTATTGTCAGTGGTCTCCTCATTCCTTCAACTTCTTGGTCTCTTTGTTCAAAATTATACTTTATATACTCAGTTTTATTTCTACTAATTCTCAATCCCTTTTCTTCGAGGGCTAACCTCCACTCATTTACCCTATTATTGACAACTTCCAGGTTTTCTCCTACCAGAACTATATCATCCGTAAACATCATACACCATGGTATCTCACCCTGTATCTTCTTTGAAACCTCATCCATTACCACTGAGAACAGGTAGGGGCTTAAAGCTGACCCCTGGTGCGCACCTACTCCTACACTGAAACCTTCTGATACTCCACACCGACTCTTGACACTAGTACTCGACTCTTCATACATTTCTCTTCATCCTGGATCAAATATACATACATTTTTGGGATATTTTTCCTCATTAATGCCTACCTTAAAACTTCCCTTGGCACTCTGTCATACATCATTTTATGATGTATGATAAATTAAAATTTGAAATAGTTAATCTTATATTTGTTTGTTACCAGATAAAAGTAGATATAGTTTCAAGTGGTTAATGACAATAATATCGAAATAATTCTCAGCAGGATAACGTTAATATAGTTATTGATATCGAAACTAATGGCGTTTTCTGGTTTTGGTTATATAGACTTAAAGGTTTTCATTAATACTCTGAGCGTTTTTTAAATTCCACCTTCAGTGAATAAAAGTCCATCTCTGCTTGTAGGTGTCCAACAACGACCGCTTGAATTTTTTACGGTCACCGTTGGCTGTGTTTAACGACCCCGGAACGTCGTCCATTGCTAACGGTGGTAGTAGCGGCCACGACGGCGTGGACGGCGGTACTGGTTGCGGTGCGGACAGCGGATGCGTGGTGACGCACGGACCAGTGGACGGTTGCCAGAGCGGCCCGGCGGTATCGTCGTATACCAGGATCCACGATACCGTGAACCAGTCCAGCTCGACTACTACCGACTTAGGTCATGCTCCTTCTTCGGTCTACTCGAATTCGGGGCTTATGATACCAGGTGACTCGGAGGACGTGCTAGGCGACATAATGACACCACAACAGCAACAGCTGTCCAGCTCGGAGACCAACGAAGAGGCGGCCATGGCCGTCATCATGAGCCTCCTGGAAGCGGACGGTGGGCTTGGCGGCTCTGTCGATTTTTCCGGGCTACCGTGGCCGTTGCCGTAACGGTGCGAATCGGATGGGAGAAAAAACCTCAACCACTTATCTTATTAATATAATTATGATTTGTACTGTTGTTAATATTGTTTTCTATTACATTTTAAGCCGCCATGTATTTTTTACATATCGCAGTATTGTATAATATACACGTAAATGATGTTTGTCTTATTTGTTTCCCGTATACTGTACCGCTTTACTGTTACTCATATCCCTTTGCTGCTGTTGCTACTACTATTATTTTATAATCGACCGTAATATATTATGAAAATGAAGGAAATTGTTTAATATCCAACTTGGCATACAATGTTCATGATAATCGACCTGTCTGACGTCTGAATTATCATTATTACGTACCTGTCCCTGTTTAAATATATTTCTATGTAAATATCGATGGTAATTTTTATTTTTATTTGATACTGGAAATATTTCTCAACAAAGCATGTATGAATTTTCGGGTATTATTACAAATGGTTGAGACTTAATAAATAAATTAATAAGAATTATTTGATGTGTTATTAATTTTATCAGAAATTATAGTCAAAGGTACTCCACCTATAGAATTTTGAAAACAAGTTCTCTGATACATTTGTGATGAAATAATTCTGTAGCTTTAAAACCATTATTAGCTATGTTTGTGATTACAGTTACAGTTGAAAGATCATTTTCAAAATCAAACTTAATTAAAAACCACCTTTGTAGTAATTTATCACAAGAAAAAAACTATAAACTTAGGTATCATAGCAATTGAAAAAGAAATTGCTAATATTATTGAATATGATGTGTCATCTTCATTGAAAATATAGATTTGTTCGATGAAAATAAAGCAAGAAAAGAGTTATGATATAGTAACATAGTACGTTCTTTATTATTATAATGTATATAATAATTATATAAAATATAGTAACTATAAAATATAAAATAAAAATTATTAATATATTTTATATGTACTCGTACTTATATATTTGTTTTACTTTTACTTAGAGGTATATACCAAGTATTTTCAATTTTGTAATTTGATTATTCTAGTTACCTACATTACATGTTTGAATTTGTAGGTGATTATATATTTTTTAGTATTTACTTTGATTAAAATAGATTTCGAAGGAATAAAATATATATTAAGTGTATTCATTTATCGTTGATCAAAATGTAGGAATAATAATGGCATCGGTTGATTGGGAATAAGGGTAAACATTTTTTCTTTTTTAAGGACTCAAAAAAATATTTGCTCTAGGCCCCCCAAAGCGTAGGGACGGTACGGTATTCCGAATAGTATTAGAATTCAATATGGGACATTGATTTGTTTTTACATTTTCTGTTCAGTATTATGACTATTTTTTTTATTTAAAGAATTGTCGTGGACGAATATCTGGACTATACATACACGCGTTACGTAGATCGAAAACCACGAGTGGGGTGGGGGATAACACGCATGGAAATGATATTAAATCCCGGCTGACAGGCTCTTTGTGGTTTTACGTGTTGAGGTATCATGCATGGCAGTCATATCTGATATATACTCATATTGATACTCGTTGTTTGGTTTTGAATATTTTTACGTGCTACGACCTCGCACAGTGGCATAGTACAAGTATGGAGTTTACTGGAGTCATCGTCGAATTCATAATATTTGTTAATACAGGTAACACTAAAATAATTAAAACTTATCTCGCGCGTGATTATTGTTTAATAGACATTAATAAATAAGCTATTTGGTTTTTTACACGATTAGTGTTATAAATATGTAGAAATATGTAGAATTAAATTAATATTAAAGTGATACAAGTTTAAAGAAAGTGACCTGAAGATTTAAATATTAACGACTTAATAATATCAATATTAATAATGTTCTGAGTTAATTTATAAAAATGTAAATGGAATTAACAGATTTATGTTATTAATACGATTAAATCATTAAATAATTGTAAGACACACTCTCGTGAAGTAGCGGGTCTGTTCTGAAGGTATTTTTAATAATTGTTGGGATTAAAAATATATGTAAATTAAGAACTCAAAACTATTTATTATATTTCCTTTGTAGTATTTTGTTCAATAACTTTAAATAGTTCATAACCACAAACATTTTAATTGCCTTCTTAACATTATTTACTAGATACTTAGAATTGTTTATTATTTATTAACAACCGAGGAAAAATATATACAAACCATATTCAAAAAATAATTATATACGATATTATAGAGTTCCGCTAAATATGACTAGTAGCATATAGAATCAACCGTTTATTAAAATCAAAAAAAATAATTCCAAACTAAATCGTATGTTACTAATATTAAATTTACCTTTTATTTGAATCACTATGTTCTGTTTAATAGAATCACTTTTAAAAATATTCCTAACATATTTATAGTATTTCAAATTAATTAATTTATAAGATCCATTTTATTTTTAAACTTAGTATGTTAGTGTATCGTTGTACATCATGAATAGTCTCGTTTATTTTATTATGAAACATTTTTCTTAAATGTCGAGCAAGCGGAAATATTTGTCAATAAAAGAAAAAAAAGATTTACTCGTTCGTTTTGATAAGTTATTTAAACTAGAAGAATTTCAAGTACAATCGAAAATATAAAGTTTTTTTAAATTTATTTAAAAAAACTTTTTTTAAAAAAAATTAAAATAATTTTTATATTTAATTTTAGTTTTATTTTAAGTATATATGAAAATATAGAACTATTAAAAAGAAAAAGTTTTATGAAATCAACTGGTTAATATAATCAAAATGGCCTGAACCAATGTGATAACATTAAGTAGAACTTACTGCATTTAAAATTTGTTTTATTTATATTAACTATTTAATTAATTACTATGGATAATATCTATAGATTCAAATGTATAAAATTACATCATAAGAGATGACTTCAATAAGAAACAGTAAAGTTTTTTAGCAATATTTTTTTAATAATTTATTTTGTACTGCTATATACTTTAAACTGCTTTTGTTATTACATATCACATTAATGAAAATATGTAAGCACTCATTCATAGAAAAATATCAATGAATTGATACAAATGTTAAAACAAAAATTTATTTATAATTAAAACATTTATAATCACTAATTAAGTGTTTGCTGTTGTATTCATTATAGGTTTTTAGTTTGGAGAGCTGTTATTAATAATTATTATTTGTATTATTTATTTTTTAAATAGGTACTCATTAATATCTTTATTAATTATATTTATTAATTATATATATTATATTAGTGAGTATTTAATAAGCTTACTAATTGTAAAATTAAGTATTTAATATAATTTAATAAAGTTTTTTGTTGAACAGACCAAGTTTTTAATGTAAGATATTTATTTAAAATAAATTATGTATGCAAATAGTATGTGTCTCTCATACCGATAGATATAAGTGTTATTATTGAAGTATAACATGTGAAAATGTAATAAGTATTATTGTAATAACACTTCGATACTCAAAATTTGTGTAATTTTTTCTATTTTTTAAAAATCCTTATGTATACGTATCTATGTGTTAATAATTTTAACATTTTTATAATTTCTTGATTAATAAAAGAAATTAATCTTTCTGTTGATGTAATATTTATAATCATTGGAAAGACAAATTTACGCTTATATTATTATTTTAACTGTCAGATTCGATTAAAAATAATTATTAATATTATTGATCCAATGATCATAAGTATTAGTAAAAGTTGATTTGGAATGTGTAGTAAGTCGAAAGGTAAATTAAAAAAAAAAAGATTAAAAATTATTATCAGTAGTAGTTAAATATTAGGAAATTAAATCATGTAGTTCCAATTTAGCTGTGCAGCACCCACGAATACACCCACGCAGAAGGTTATGAATTCAATATATTTATTCATTAATAAATATTTTTAATTTTATGAAGCATATGATTTTCATATTCTTCGTTCATCGTTAAAAATTGTGAATCCATACAACATCCTATTGCATTACATTCTGCTGCATACTACAGAGTGATTAAATAGCATGCGAAAGGAATACACGGTTGTTCGATCTCCATTTATTATTATTATTGATATTATATCAACACGCACATAAATATGCCTTGTATTAATATATATATATAAAAATAAAAAATCTTTATTCTAAGAAATTGTTAAATTAAATGATCTTTATAATAAATGTTGGCTATAATATAATGATTAATATAACACCATCGAATATATAATGCAATTGTGATTAAATATTAAGTTTTAACATGATATTAGAATATTATTCATTTAAAATTTACATATAAAGGTTGGTATGAACCGAAAATCGTATATGTATGCACGGATTCGTAAACGCTAATAGCAATTATAGTTTAATGTTAAAATAATCCATATTTTATACATAAATCATAAATTATAATATATTTATTATGTAATTTATATGGTTCCTTTCCCTCGTTGTCATTGAACATTACAACAAAATGATATATTTTTAACTATTTTTAATTTGTTTTTTAAATACTATTTCGCTAAAGTAAAGTAATTAATAGTATATAAAGGAAATTTATTAAATACTTATTGTACATAGTTTTTACTATATGAAATACATCTATATGAAAATTTGATGAAATGATTAAAATATTATCAATGTGTGAAATTGTATTGTACTTCGCCGACATAAGTATATTAAATAAACTAATAGATAATATTCAAAGACAAAACGTATGGTAAATGGTTTTTACTCCCGTAACAGTGTGGATTAAACGGGGACTAATAAATTTATAAACATAAAATTATAGATACTTATAGTATAAATATGACAAAAAAAAAAAAAAATTATTAAGTTAAAGAAAAAACTTAAATCAAATTAACTATATTAACAGTTATTTAGAATTTAATGCATTTAAACAAAAAAATGTAAATAGTATTAAATATTACACCCCTATATTATAAACGGTGTGAATTATATTAATAAAACCAACCCAATATACAATAAATAACGAGTTAATTCAAATTCTTAAGTACCTAATGAGCAGTGTTGGGAAATATCTAGATAAATGTATCTAGATAAGTTATCTAGATAAAATTATTTATATTTTATCTTATCTAGATAAATGTATACTCAGTTATCTTTATCTTCATCTAGATAAGAATCTTGTTATCTATGAGTACCGATCTAGATAATTTATTTAAATAGAATAAAAATAAAATTTGAAAATTTAAAATGTTTTTATATTTTCATTTTTACATTTTTCTGTACATCATATTACACAGATAATAACTGACAAGATGACAATCTTCTTATGAAGTTTATTTTAAAAAAATAACTCTTTATATTATATGTTTATTTTCAAAATGTTTGAAATTTGTTAAAAAAAAAGACAGAAATGTATTGTTATTTTATTTTTCAAATCTAAGATTTTTTTATTATGAGGTTAGAGAATGATTTATCATCTTCTTATGAAGTTTATTTCAAAAAAAATTATTTTATATTTTATGTTTATTAATGTTTGAAATGAGTTTAAAAAATGATATTTATTTTAAAATGTTTTTAATTATGAATTTTTTACCTAATATCTGTAGGCTGTAGTATCCTGAATATTCTCAAAATCAAAGATGAAATTATCTCATATTTATCTAGATAAAAATGTACTTATTTTTATCTTTATCTAGATGAAATTTAGTATAACTATCTTTATCTGTATCTAGATAAAAATTAGTATAGTCATCTTTATCTTTATCTAGATAAATTATTAGTTATCTATTCCCAACACTGCTAATGAGTAACAATAGTTTAACCAAAATAAGTGATTGAAATCACTTTTGTGATAATACACAAGTTGGTTAGATTAGATTTAGCAATACGCTTATTCCAAATTTAATTTTAGTCATAACATTTGTGGCTTCCGAATCGTTGGATTGTGTACCCCGATCAAAACCGGACAACGGGCATGTGATTTTTACGTCGTCGAAAAATTGGAGAAGGGCCGTGGAAGTGTACCAATGCGATGCTGGGTACGTTCTTACAGGTCAAACAAAGCACACATGTAACGAAGGAGAATGGTCTGGTTACGTACCGTCTTGCACTTTGCATACTGGTATCAGTAAGTGGATGCATTTATTGACATATATCATTACCCATTACATGTATAAATCGATAAAAGGTATGAGATATTGTGATTGATTGAGTAAAAACCCAGCGGGAAACATTTCCACAATATTTGTCAACACTATAAAATATAACTAAACGTATTCCGATTTGATGACTGTATTATAATATTAACCTTTTTAATACACTCCACTCTGCGCAGGTCACAGCAACAATATTATCAGCTCGGGAGAAGGTTGGTTCTCGTTCAGGTAATGTAGTTATGAGTTGATATTATTTATCGTTTGTAATATCATGTAGTCTGTATTATAATATTATAATGTAAAGTATAGTTTTCTTAATGTTTGTCATCAGCCACATTTAGGTATATGGATTCAAATACGCTCATAGTGTATATAAATGTTTTAGGCGCATATTAAAACTCGACGCTAAACGAAAAATGAAAAACAATTGGAAACAGTTACAAAACAATTCGATAGACAACGAAAAACCTCAGCAGACTTCAGCAGGTAAGTAATTCGCTAACAAATATTAATATTTTGTATCTCGGCGTTTGTTTAACGGTAGATTCGATTTATTAAGTAGACTACACATTTCAATTGCCGAAGCACATGATCAGAGATTCGGTTAAAGAATACTCGGAAGAAGATTATGATTTAAGCTGTTTGTTCAGAAAACGACACGGGCAAAAGTTTTTAAGAGCACCAAAAATACCTTATGCGCACGTGTCCAAGTATTCAAAGTAAGAGATGAATTTCGTATGTAATTATAGTTATTATTATTGCATATAATATTTGTAAAATTATTTTTGCAAGGAAAAAAAATACCGCTCGTCCAAATAACAATTATTTACAAGCCATTTATCGTTGCAATAAAGGAAACATTTTCGAAAATCCTTCGCAAAACAGATTATATTGCAGTAACGGACATTGGGTCGGCGTTAAACCATCGTGTGTACCCAAAACGACACCGATGACCGTAAGTACCGCGCAGTGTTTGGCGAGATGATGAAATGTTGGGTACAACTCATTCTGCTAAAATAGATACTATTTTATCTGAAATCTTATGGCTCATTTGGGTAGTGTTTTTGACAAATTTGACGACCAATTTGGTTAGTTGTATTAACAATAAATACGAATTATTTTTTTACGTTGAATGATATATATATTGTAAATGCATAATATATTTAGTATAATAATTCAGTCATAATAAATATCGTGTCAATAATCTATGTAACCCAAATGGGCTATCAAGTGCCTCTCTAAAATGTAATCCAAACGTGCTATGAAAAATGTCGAACTTGTCTAAAACTTTTCCTTCCGAAATGTTAAATCCCATGTAACATAATATTTTGATGTGATTAAGATATATCAAATGGAATGCTACATCAAGTGTCCACCGGACAAGAATGTGAGTTTAGCCAAAGGCATGAAATCTGTGAGCTTTGAAGTGGAACAACCGACGACGAATTATGATTGGGACAGGTTTTGGATAAATTATTTTGAATTTCTTACCGCCTTACACAATTTTTAATTAACTAAATCACAAACGCCCACAGGTTTGGCAAGCTGAGTTCTGGCTGGAGTAAGAACTCGTCGAGAATATTGGTACCCGGTTTGTACGTAATCACCTACACAGTTCGAGATGAAGAAGACGTGGACATTGCTTCGTGTAGGACTAACGTACAAGTGACGGGTAAAAACGGTTCTGCTAGATAGATTTATAGGTATTTGGGTAGGCACTTTTGTAAAACATTATTGTCGTTGCAGACAATGAAGTACCCACGGTTCACGATTGCCCTTTGTACTTTGAAGTGGTGGAAGATTTCACCAAGTCCGAGACCGTGCCCGTGTCATGGCCCGAACCTCGTTTCTTCGACAACGTCGCTGTGACACAAGTAATCAAAACAATGGTAAACGCATATGTATATTGTATTTTAAGATTTAGATAACGTATTATTTTTAACGATTTTCATTCGATTTAGGAACCTGGTCGATTATTGGGTCCTGGATTATATAACGTGTTGTATAAAGCAATGGATGCGTCGAGAAACGAGGCTTCATGTGACTTCACTGTCGAAGTAAAAGGTAATATGACGCATAGTTAGTAAAGAAATGTGTACAATGTAAATTTAATTCGGAATAATTCAATGGTGTGGAAACCCACAATAGATTTATATACATTTAATTTAAATCGGACATTTTGACCTAATCAAATTTTGTTTTTTTATACGATTAGAATTATTTTACATTTTTCGATCATAAATAGTTAAAGTATAATACAAATAAATAAAATCATTATTTTTTTAGTAGCCATTCATCTTAAAATCATTTCCACACCATATTAATAAGGAAAAGCAAATTTTACTTAAAAATCTTTGAATACAATTTTTTTGTTTAGATCGAGCATCAATTGATCAGTTGACCCGAGAAGCAAATAAAACATTAAATTAAATCTTGAAAAAGATGATACACGTATTGTGTATATATTGTGGTCAGACAATAGCTTATTATTGCATTTAATTTTAAGATTTATACAAGATATTGTTTTATAGATGAATGTCTTTATTTACTAGTAATTTAATTTGTATTTAACACAACTTTAAGGTAAATTAAATAATATTGATTTTTTATTTGATACATGCTCGAATAGCAATAATTAACCTAACAAATAATGGAAATTCAATTGGACTTTAATTCAGATATAGTAATCAAACATATTTTTCGATGTAAAAATAAATGTTTACAAATAACAAATATTGAAATATTAAAATAAATATATTTGTACAGTAAAAATTTGTATAATTATTGTGATTAGATTGTTTAAATGTATTAAAATCGGTTAGTCGAAAGTCAAAGTACTCGTATAAGTTTTACGTGACATGTAAATAATAATTTATTAATTATATGTAAAAAAGAACAAAAAATAAATTATAAAAACACTCGATGAAGCAGTGATGGATCTATTAACCGCACCATCTTCGCTTACAATTTCTTCTTAATACAGTCTTCTAACAATTTTTCCCATCCCCCATCTGTTATCTTATCATTTATTTGTCATTAAAATAAAAATTATTGAAATAAATTCTTTAAGGATCAATTAATTATATATTTATCTTATTTACTCGATGTACATATTGAAATGTATTTTAATCAAAAATTATGCCTTGGCCATATGCCAGAGAGTATTGTCACAAATTATGAAATTAGAACGCAAAAAAAAATAAAAACAAAAAAATCTACCGTCATGATCTGAAAGCACATTTATATCTTGTGAAAAAATTAATTTATCGATTTTTTTTTTTTTTTTAATCATACTATATTGCAAATAATCAATCCTTAATGTGTACGTCCTCGCGGCACGCCCCTTAAATCCTTCACTACTTATTTACGCGTAATATGAATATAATATTATGGATATTAAACGTATTATTCAATAAAACTAACAAAAAATTAGAAGTATTATAATAAAAACAACAACAACGCGCGTGCGTTCAGTTATGACTAGTCGATTAATGGTTAAGGTTTAGGTTTAAGACAGTTTTCGTATACGCAGGTTTGTATAGGTCAGCGCGTGTGTGTTGTACCGTGTAGTGATCTGCGTCCCGCTCATCACCAACACACGGGGTTGTGTGGTTCCAGCGAATACGTCACGAGCATTTGTACGAGCCGTACGTGTTTAGGCATGCCATGCCGCGGTCCGCGCACACTTCCGGCGGCTGTTGCATTTCCGGGTCCGAACACTCGTCCACGTCCACGCATGTTTTCCAATCGTCGTCCAACTGCAACCCGTCCGGGCACACGCAGAACGCGGATCCCACCGTGTTTATGCACTGGTGCGAACACCCAGCCGTCCCGTCCCGACACTCGTCCACGTCGTCGCAAGTGTGCCCGTCTCCGGCCAGTTTAGTGCCCGGTACGCCATGGCACGAACACTTGTAACCGCCCCATGTGTTGGTGCACGTGCCCTGACATGGCCCGTGTCCGTTGCGCAACAGGCATTCGTCGACGTCTTCGTATATGAACACATTTACACATGAAATGATAAATTCAAAATATAATATCAATAACGCAAAAAATATTTCATAACGTCCAATTATTTCATCAAATACTTCAAATCAATCCTGGTTATGCAACAATGCGCTTTCCTGGTTTAGCGATTATGTTACTAGCTAATATAATTTTTAACATTTATTCATTGCACCAACTGCAATATAGCAGATTGTAAATGTCAATAAGAGTCCTCTTATAGTTTTTAAAAAAGGCAAAAAACTTAGATTAGGTAATGTGCAGGGAAGGGTGAATTCGTCTTATAACATTGAAACTAATGTACTAATTGTTCTCGAAAAATGATTTTGAATGAAAGTTGTTACTTTTCTAACAGATTGGCTAAAATGAAAATTATTTGGTAGACAGTGCAGTGTTTGAACTCGAATTCAGATGAACATTTTTAATTTTTTTTTTTTTTTTTTTTATCGGAAAACAATTGAAAAATTCAAAACCACTGAAAAATTCAAACCATCTAAAACCGTCTAGTTACTCGGAAGTAAACTTATTTTGGGGTTAAACAAACAAAAGTTAAATTCGTTTCAACACTAATCAACATTCGAATGTACTTAATAATTACTTAAACGACGCCTATACGATCACGTTTTCAAGTGGTTGTCGAGAGGAACACCTAAAGATAACGTAAGTGTCGTGTATTGTATTTGGTCAATGTAATGAAAGTGAGGGGAGAGTGCGCGTGGGATAGCTTTAAGACGAGTCCATACTGTTTTAAGTGTCGGCGGCATTACGGTTTCGGTGAATCATAACAATTACGTATTTATCAGTACGGAGTTATGCTAATCAGTTTTCTATACTACCGTATTATATTAATTGATGTAGATAAATGCATTAAGACATTTATATTTTTATATAGATTACTAATTAATTACGAGTGTGATATGTTCAATAATACAAAACGATGTGTTACGTACTTAGCATGGTTACATTAACACTCTCTTCAATGAAGAACATAATTTAATATAGGAGTATACTTCGTTTTCCGAAAAGGAAAGCAGCTGTTAATCTATTTTAAAATTTTTTAAGAACGTTAAACAGTACCAAAGTAAAATTAATATAATGATGCAAAGGAATGTGAGACGTATGACAAAATGCATTTAGTGCATTGATTACATATAATCAATGGTTAATATTTGAAATAGTTTAATAAAATAAATATTGAATAGTTGTGTTCAAATTTTAAGTAATTATTCATTAAAAATCTTTATTGCTGTTCGACATATTTTTACTAGATTTTTAAAAATAGATAATTAAAGTAGATGTAATAGGTAATTGTAGTTTGTTACAATATAATGCTTTGATGTTTACGTTGTGTATTTAATTATGAACGTTGATGTGTTAGTGTTATAGCAATACATCAAATACAAATGTAATGTAAGCATTAATATGTTAATTTGTTTAGAACCTTAAGAAATTTAAAAAATACTTTAATCGCATAAAATCGTTATTTAATCATGCCTAAAAATGTTTAGTTACATTATTTTGTTTGATAAATATATATATTACCATGTCAAATGACTATTAAGTGAGTACGGTAGATTTAAATTAAATAAATATTCTTTAAATTGCGTAATATACAAGTTAAAACATTAGCATACTTTAAAGGACCTTTCTTTTTAACATTAATAAAAAAATAATCAATTAAAATTAGCTATGAGCACATTATCAAAAAAAATATTACCCCTCTCCCTCTAAAAACATAGACTTTTTTCATTGTTAATTAATTCCATAAAAACGTTTCAATGTCAAATATAATGTGCCTACAGATATTCGATACATTTATATATCATGTTATAATACGAGTATTATACTAAGTTCTTATGGCGTATTATTGATAAATAATTTTGAATCGTTCTTTATCTAAATTCTATATAATTTACCTTCACACTTAGCGTCAGCTACCATAAAGCCTGGAGGACAGTGACATCTGTACGATCCTGGAGTGTTGATACATAGTCCTTCACATCCTCCGTTATTGGTTAAACATTCATTTACATCTATACAAAATATTAAAAACAATAAAGTTAAGAAAATATCAATACATGGGTAATGTAGTCCTAGATATACATACATTAAAATATTTTACTTATATTAAAATGTTTAAAATTTTAGAATGTAAAATTAGGTGTAATTAATGTTAAAATAATCTACACATGAACAATTAAGGCATTTAGCAATATTGCATGTTCAAATAGATAAATCATTATTTTAACAGTATTGTCTCTTATCAAAATTTTTAATACAGAGTGTTCATCAGCATTTTGTTCTGTGAAAAGTGTAAAAAGTGTAAAAAGTGTATAAAATTTAAAATGATCCTTGGTCGCGTTTGAATCAAATGATCAGGGCCAAATCGCTTCTGTTAGTTGTTTCATTAAATTATTTGCTCCGTTTATTTTATTATCAACTCCAGTTTTTATATTTTAATTGTATTTTATAAATAACAACTATACGTAAATATTATATTATATTGTTAGGGAATATCTAAATCGTAAAATTGTTTAGCTTATTATAGATCAATATTAATATGAGCATTTGATTCTTAAAATAATAATAATAAAAAAATAATAAATAAAATGTTTTAAAATACACTTGTAACTGACATTTTCTTCTTTATTTTGATCTAAATATCCATTTTACTAGTTTTGTTTTATACACCTATATATTTACCTATGTATAATTAACTGCAGTTCATGAATTGGACAATAAGCAATTTTATTTCAATAATAATTTACAATTCATGATACCACACACGTTGGATCACAATATTTACAACATATAATTAATGTAGGGTCTCGTAATTATTGACTATGCAATATAATTACAACCGATTGACACATGATATATTTCCTACGACGTATAATATAATAATATTATTGTATATTGCTGTGTGATTATTGATCGTGATTCCATTTTGTTTATCGGTGGCACTAAAATATAATTTTTAGTATAATAGCTCAAACTAATATTAAAGATTGAATTTTTATTGATAATTCATAATTATAAACATAATTTTTATAAAATAATTTTTCAAATTTTAAATATTTTTAATACTTGCAATGAGTAATAAATTCATCCATTTATTTAATGAATATATAATAGTTTTTAATTTTAATTATTTTATTATATGCTTAATATATTATTTGATGTTTTAGTTGTATTGATACTACTTTTTTTAAATTATATTTTATGTTATTTTAATTATAAAATATAGAACTTACCATAAGTATAATTTCTGGAAGTATATTTTACCAATGTTGGAACTAACGTAGAATTTTTTAAAATTACATTAATTTGTGATGTTCTATACTGTATATCTGGTACAGAATTTTTTTTTGTAATTTCATTGTTTTCGCTATTAATTGACGATTGATTGTTTTCTTCAATGATTAATTTTGGTTGTTTTTTACTAATTTTTGACTTTTTCCTTTTTTTACCATTCTTTTTGTTCTTTTTCTTATTTTTTTTTTCTTTTTTAGTTGTTTGCTCTTTGTTATTTGACTGTCCCGATTTTAACCCCCTACCATTCAGCCAATCATCGTAGTTTTTCCATGGCCACCAAACATTATTCTCAACTCTCTCAGTTTCTAATTTTTCAACGATTTCTTTTGCATCGTGTACTTTAATTTCTTCTTTTGATAAAATTTGTGGACTATCCCAGCTATAAAAATGAAATTTATGTAATGCAAAAATCTAATAAAATTTATAGTGAGTGCTTGTATTTAATTTAATAGATTTTAATTAGTATTAAAAAAAAAATGATATTTCATTCCGTGATTAGTACTTTTTTTTAATAACTAATTGCGTTATTTATTATTTTATTAGGAATAACATTTAACTTACTCGAACAGCGTTCTTGGTCGGTTTGCGATTTTTTCCGTATTTATGTAGTTTTGTAAATTATAGTCTAGACCGTATTGTTGACCACTCAGTTGTCTTGTGTGAAAATATGTTGTGTCATTGGTAACCGATGTAACTAAAACATCATAAAACATGAACGTTATTCCATGTTACAGGAATCGTATTAATTTATTATGCACGCATGGTCTATTTGAGGATAATACAACGACTAATCATGGCAATAAGACAGTTGTAATAGTATTATTCCGTTTAAAGAGTGACGTGAACATTATTTTTCCTTTAAATAAAAAAAATATATATACAAAAACGTGGCTCTATTGTCAGGACACGGTAGTATAATGCTAATTTGTCATCACTCTTTTTGTTTAGTGGCTCTCGAGATTTAACGCCCATCCGACCGTCAAGGCGGATAGAACAACACCTGGGTACATTTAAAAATAAATAAATCAAATACACTATATGAACTAAAACAATAGAGAAAATGCTAATATCCACCCATATGTACGTATGTAATTGAAGAATAAAAATGTCTGCGCAAGATAGTTAAAAAATATTAAATCCCAAAATGTCCCACACTAATGTGAG